>OMKR01094282.1:2792-15766 GCA_900302355.1 Cyttopsis rosea
TGGGTTTTGGTTTTCAGCCTTGAATTCTGCATGTTTAACTTCCCCCTGCCTCCAACCTCCTCAAAGAGCCGTTGTAATCACAACAAGACCTAAACGCTTTCTTGTGCCACTATGGAACCACACAGCATTTCTTTTTTTTTCTTTTTTACGGGATAACACAGTCCCGGTGTTGTTACAGGAACGGGCTCCAAGATGTTTCATCTGTCTCATCGTTACCTTTTTTTGACTTTTTTTTTTAGACACTTTACTCATTTAGCAATTATGCCCCAAAACCTGCACATTCCAACCCCCTGCCTCGGCACGTTTGAAAGCCATTTTATTCAGTTTGGGAAATGCACGTATAAATGTGTTTTTTTCTCCAACACGGGAGGATGGACTCAACAGACCAGACCCCTGGAATCACTGCAGCTGGCTCCAACAGAATCTGGATTCAATTAGCCATTACACAACCTTTTTCTTTTCTTTTTTTTTCTTTTTTTTTTTACTAGTCCCGAACCTCCGCAGCTCGCACAACTGCTGCGCACATGTCCGACGGTGCCGCGTCGGACATGCGCTGCAGCACAGATCCCATATTGTTCCAATATGAAAAGCTCTCTTGTTTTCCGGTTGTGTTCAGGTTAGCCGGCTTATTTTGTTTATAGGGCGGGCGCAGCGGAGGTTGTTTTTGTAAATTCATACGCCTCTTATTTTAAGTTGAAAGGCAAACAAGTTCCGTGAGTTATATTCGACGGTTTTCCATGAAAAAACGTATATAAAGTATAACATATAAAATACACGGATTGAAAAGATGGTATATATTTTTATTGTCTCGGGGGGGCCAGTGCAAGCAGATCTGCTTCAATAACAAGAATACATTTTTATAAAACAGTATTTAAAAAAAAACGATTCCAAAACCCGACAAACACTATAAAGTTAATGTCCCTTTTTAAACGCCGAGCATGCATTTAACTAATAATGCTGCAAGATAAGGTCTTAAAACAACTACAAATGTTCATG
Organism: Cyttopsis rosea; assembly: GCA_900302355.1. NCBI lineage: Eukaryota > Metazoa > Chordata > Actinopteri > Zeiformes > Parazenidae > Cyttopsis > Cyttopsis rosea. The sequence goes on from OMKR01094282.1 coordinate 3,789, forward strand.
CCTCATCTCAGTATTATTGTACCTGCAGTAACACTTGTTAACACTTAATATAAACTTAATTAAAAGAAAAGAAACTGCTTCACTGTGTCAACAATGGATGACATTATAAGTACTGAGTAAATACAGAAAATAATATTGATATAATATGATGCGTATTTGTTCTATACCTGAGTTACAATGAATAATATATAATTAAGATTAGAGCTGCAACTGACGATTATTTTCACTATCGATTCATCTGTCGACTGTCGACTCGATTGATCGATTCGCTGTTTTCGTCCGTAAAATGTCAGAAAACACATTGAAAAATGTAGATCGGACGTCTCGTTCTGTCCACAACCCAAAGATATTCCGTTTGCTGTCACGCAGGACTAAAGAAACCAGAAAATATTCACATTTAAGAAGCTGGATTCAGAGAATTTGGAAATGTTCTCCTTAAATAAAATGACTCAAAACGATGAATCGATGATCAAAATAGCTGGCGATTAATTTAATAGTCGGCAACTAATCGATTAGTCGACTAATCGTTGCAGGAAGATACATTCACACCCTACAAAGCAACACACAGCTTATTATGAGTCGACGTGATTTGTTTGAAGTGAAGGTTAAGCACAGCTTTGCCTCACTTGTCTTTTAGTAGGATTATAGTAGGATATTACACAATATAATATAATGCCCTTTTCATAGATGTTGGCTCCTATTTTCACTCATGAAGACATTATAGTCTGTGCGTCATGGTTTCTTCATATGAAAGTTGTAATATTTTAATAAGTTAAATCTTCAGGTCTTGGTCTCCTTCCAGGCGTCCTTCTTTCTTTCTTCTGGGCTTTTTTATCGCCGTCTTCTTCACTGCTGCGGCACCTTTTGTTAAACCGTCCAGATTCCCCTTCGCTGGAACCGGAATTTTGGCTTCTTTGGGCGTTGAGTGGCCATCTGGTAAACTGCTGGGCGCCAGGGCCGGGCAGCTTCCCGCCCCGTCCGGGCGGCTTGTCCCCGGCTGACCGAGTGTCTTCTGGGCCGGAGGTGCGGAGCTGTCAGCCTCCCCTCTGTTCAGACTCCGAGTCTTGTCTTTCAGCCGAACGGCGAACGGGGGCGTCGTCTCGGGCGTCCCGCGCGGTCGCAGGAGGTCCCCGGTAAACGAGGCGGAGGATTTCGGTAAATAACACTCTATGGCGGTTTCGGGTTTCCTGTCGGCACGAATCTTCCTCATCTGTCTCAAAACATTTTGCACCGCCCCGTTAATTTGCTCCAGCGGAATAAACCCCGCGTGTGAGTTTCTGGAGGCCTGAGCGCCGGCCTCATCCGCACCGACCGTCCCCCGGGCGTTCGCCGACCGGGGTCCGGCGTCCCTTCCGTCGTCCGGAACTGCGTCCGCCTGAACTTTGCGGTCCAGGCCGGACACCCTGGATTGATGGATCCAAGAAGGTTTGGGCCTGGCGGACGGGTCGGGCGCTCTGGGTTTACACGTTTTCTTGTCTTTAAGATAGTTATTTCCTCCGGTGATTTCCTGGCGCTTGCCGAGCTGCTGGGACGGCCGCGGCAGCAAGGCCCTTAGGGTCTGGAGGTCCGGGTGCGGGTCCTCGGGCGTGGCTTCCGTCTCTGAGAGGTCATCCTCATCCCCCACAAAGGTCGTCTCTGTTTTGTTGATTCGGTCGCCTTTGTTTTTGTTTTCTTTGCCGCTTTCTAAATTTAAAAAAAGGAACCACTGGAAAATGAGAAGGCTGCAGAATAACACACAATGCACTTCTGTTCTAGTTGACATTATGTACAACAGACTATTAAATATTATAGTGATCTATGCATCCGATTGTCGGTTAAGCCGGCCATTCCCTTGATATCCATTATACATATATATTAGGGCTGCACGATATGGTATAAAAATCATATTGCAATTATTTTGACAGATATTAAGATTGCGATATGATTCACGATTAGTGTGAATGATCATTTTTGCATCACAATTTGCATTTTCACTGAAAAATTGTGAGATTTGTAGGCCAGGGCATCTCTGCAGCACGACAGTAACTTCATTTATAATGGTGTTGTATTTGGATATCACACTTGGTCATATTGCGATTTGGATAATATTTTGATTAATTGTTCATCCCTAAAAAAAGAAAATGCTGAAAATACGAGTTAAAGTGAGTCAAATACAAAGTATTCATTCCTTTGTCCAATTAAATCAACTTTGAGACTCCTCGTTAATATTTGCCGCTTTGTCAAAAACAAGAAAATTAATTCACAAGTTGTTTATTTTTTCATCATTCAAGCTTATTCCCGGTCGTGCTTTCTGTTGCGTCAGCTGGGCTGAGAAACTGCTTTGGTCCACTATGTCAGTATGTGTTCTACTCATTTCCTAATTTCTCAAGAGCGCGGCTATTGCTGCTCCTTCTGCAGTGAGCCTTCTTTATGCCAATGCCAGGGACTGCATGTCCCTGGCATTGGTAGATGTTGTATCTCCTTTCTCCGCCTGCAACTTCAATAAACGTAATAACTGCAGGAAAGGTTTGCATTTTAGGACAAGATGTCCGATCATTTTAAGATTACCCACTTGCACTGTAAGCAATCACATCCTTCCTGCAAGTTCAGATAATTCAACAGTTCAACAGTTCATTCCTTCCCTTCTGAGACAGGATATGACTTGTGTCTCATTTGTTTGGATCGTTTGAATTAGGTCAGAAAGTTTCGACGATTCGCATCAAAGATCGCACGTCGGGCGAACGGGGCACGTACGGCACGACCTGGACAGCCGGGGCGACCGGACTCCAACTCACCGTCGGGGTCAGAACAGGCATGGCCGTCCTCGGCGGTCTGTGCTGAGCAGTACGACCCTCGGGACGAACCGGGCGGGGACGGCTGTTCCGCTGCGGACGGCGGCTCGATGAAACTGCAGTTAAAGGTGTTTTCGGTGTCGTGGTGTGTTACTGTGGAAAAATAGCACACGCAGATACAGAGCTGTTCGATGCAAATACCAATGGTGCCACCGGAAACCTGCACATATGCAAAAGATATCTTGTTTTTTTCGTTTGTTTTTGTATTGCACCACTATTATATTTTATAAATACACTATAGCGCACGCCCCCCATCCACTTTCCTCTGCTCTAGGTTGGGGTAATTTTGCCCCTTCCTGTTAGTGGTCCAGAGGGGCCCTTATGGAATGTGTGTGTGTGTGTGTGTGTGTGTGTGTGTTTGTGTGTGAGGGAGAAGAGAGACAGTTCTAAACTAGTTGGTCATCATTTCCGAGTCGCAGTTTTCTAAAGTAAAAATACTAACAAAATAAGGACAAATTACATAATGGTAATAAACCATGGATTTACATCTACCATTTAGTTAAAAACTTTTTAAAATTTTCAGTGAAAAAGCATCTAATCTGTACATGTAATAAGTGGCAATGACACCGTTTGCACCGAAGAGAGGACAGAAATATGTTAAACAGAACAGCGTTGAGATTTGGAGATATGGTCATACCAAGAATGTTGGGCAGCTTCTGTCTCCTCAGTGGCACACGAGGCAGTTTAGAACTTATCCTTGTGAATCTGCCGCAAAGTTTTTGTTTGTTTTGCTTTTTTCCCTCCTTGTTTTGCTCGGAGCCACTGTGAGAGAAAATATACAGAGTGAAACAGACTTAAGTTAACTAACACATTATTTATTTATTTATTTATTTATTTATTTATTTATTTATTTATTTATTTATTTATTTGTTTGTTTGTTTGTTTGTTTGTTTGTTTGTTTGTTTGTTTGTTTGTTTGTTTGTATATTTATTTATTTATTTATTTATTTCTCTGGCCATTTATTTATTTATTTATTTATTTATTTATTTATTTATTAAATATTATTATTATTATTATTATTATTATTATTATTATTATTATTATTATTATTATTATTATTATTATTATGTAAAGTGCAAGAGTAAAATGTGCTTACCCACTGAGATTGCTATGTTTGCAGAAATAGCAGCAGCAAAGCACTGAAAGCAAAAGGAAAAGCAAAGAAACCAGAGCCCCCGCTGCCATCACTCCCATCCTCCGGTTCGTCTCTGCAAGGTCAAGAGTTGGATGCGACAAATGTTACGACATTTGTCTTGTTTACACAAAAATAATAAATGTAATGTATTTATGGTGGGGACACTTTTACACCGTCCGCAAAAAAAAGAGCTGTCAAGAAATGTATTTTTGAGCATCTTACGTAGGATGCACGCTCCAGTCACTGGATCGCAGTTGTTCTCGTGACAGTAACAGGCGTGAGCACAATCGACGCCATATTTACCGGCAGAACAGCTCATATTGCAACTGCACGGAAGGAAAGAAAAAGGAAAGAGATTTGTTCCAGGAGTCCAGTCAATCGGTTTGGCCTCACAATTATGATATATTGTTTAAATTAAATAACCTACCCTGCTCCATGGAAGCCTGGGTCACAGAGGCAATTTCCTGTCACAAAATGGCACGTGCCGTTGAAGCAGTCCCTACATTTGTTGGCACAGTTTTCTCCGTAGGTTCCACTGGGGCACATGACCCCGCACCTATGGTGACGACAAAGATGCTCACCAGATGTTTAAAAAAAAAAAAAGACTATCCTAATATTCCACAGCGCATTTCAAGTGATTCAACACCTGTACGTTCAAATGGGCCCAAGAAGAAAAATATTTATTTGTGATAAGAACTGGTTGCTTACATACCGGTCACCCATCCAGCCGGAGTTGCAGTGGGAGCATTTGCCATCAATGCGGTTACAGAAGTGTCCGTCTTTGCACGGCGGGCACACTTCTTGGCAGTTTTCCCCAAAGAAGCCATTAGCACACATCTGGTCACACCTTGTGCCGTTCCAGCCCCGTTCACATGTAACACAATGGCCCTCCATCACCTTACAGGGCTGTTGACCTTTACAGCGGCCACACCTAAAAAGCAGAGACACGTAGTAGGGGTGACGTGTCAATAACGTCCACAATACTGTCCAGCTGTAGCAGCCTGCACAGATGATGATCTCTGGCACTATTTATGACACTGAAGCCGTTATGGTTTTAATGTACCAAACAGACAACCTATCCTTCCTGAATGTCTACATTATCTGCGGCAATAAGGACTTATAGACAATTATGTCATATATTTACGCTGCAGCTCAAATGCGATCACTCCTAAAGATTAATGGATTATACTCTCATTCTAGGCATGGTGTTAAGTAACCACTCAACACTTATTAGGGGTTAAACATCACAGAAACCACCGTCGGATATGTGATTTTTGTTGCGTCCGGTGACCACACACCTGTTCCTGCAGTTCTGCCCATAAAAACCGGCTGGGCACGGTTCTCTGCACTGCTTCCCCCGAAACCCTGGCCTGCAGGTGCACGAGCCATCTGTCTGATTACAGCGTCCGTGGATGCACTGGCACATGCGTTCACAGTGAGAGCCCCAAAGCCGCTCTCTGCACTTGCAGCGGCCAGTAAGCTGGTCACAAGGGGAGCCGTTGCATACGCACTGGGCATTGCAATTCCGTCCGTACCATCCGGGGTTGCAATGGCACTGCCCCGAGGCAACATTGCACACAGAGTTGACACTGCAAAGGCAGCTTTTGGAGCACTGCTTGCCCCAGAAGCCTGGATAACATGTACAAACACCGGTTTCCTGGTTGCATGTACCCTTCTGGCAGCCGCAGGATAGCTCACAATTTGCCCCCCAGCGATTTGGGAGACAGGTACAGGTTCCTGTAACATCATCGCACTGTCCATAGGGATGGCAGGTGCACCTGCCCTTGCAGTCAGGCCCCCAGAACTGTGGTGGGCATTCTACAAGAAAGGATGAAATACATGTTAGAAAAAAGTTTAAATATCATATATGAAATATTTTAAGTCACATTGCACAATGTCTATGTGTCAATATCAATGTGTTTTTGCCATTTTCATGTTTTTGAGTTTTGAGGGACCTGTTCAGCACATCACTCTGGCACAACATTACTCAAGCAACGTGAAAGTGCCACATTGACTTAATTTCTACTTAAGTAAATGTAAATACAGTAAGTACAGTAAGTATTAAAAGAAAAAGTGCTTGTGCTCTATAATAAAAAATTACAATAGGCCTACAGCATAAAGTGCTATGAGCCTTGTTTCCCTGCAGATAGTGCTCATGCAGATCCTTATTACAATTTACAAAAGAAACAGTATAGGTGGCGTCATAATAATTTAAAATGTGTATAAATATATAAAAAACATAGTAATTTAAAATATACATATAGCCTACAGTCTATAATATAGAATAGTAGCCTATAGTAAAAGTACTCTTTGTTTTGAGGTAAAAATTTGAAAGTCTCTGAAACGGAATGTAATTCAGTACAGATACTCGATACGCGTTGTTCCTTACTTTCCACCACTGTATAAAACTTTACATTAAAATTAAAACCATGATCTTTTCCCGAATTTGACCCTGCTTTTCGACATAGAATGAGAGTAGCAAAGGCCCTGCTCCCAACTCTCCAGAGTGAATGAAGCTGTTGTCTCACTCATGTCACAAGTGGCTCCGAAGTAACCGTGGCGGCAGCGGCACTCATTGGGACGCACGCACACTTCATTCTCAACGCAGGTGAAGTTGCCTTCACACCGGGCTGAAAGAAAACAATCAAAACGATGAGCAGAGAAAATATCCCAAAATCTGAGGTCTAGAAATAAAACGAATAAGATACTTAATAGCCACCTATAGAGCATTCACCCCCCTGCGGACCCCAGCCATCGCAGCATCGGAACAGCCCCGGGCTGAGCAAATAAAATGAAAAACCGTTATTTTCTCTGGTGCGCAGCGCGCTGGCAAAACGCGAAATGAAAACACATTTTATTTGGCTGCACAATTGGATACTCACGCATACTGACAGACATTTCTGCCCCTGGGGTCCAGTCCTTCTTCTTGGCAACGGACAAAACATGAGAATAAACTCAGAAAGCGCACCGCGACACCGACAGCCCGGGTTTCCATCGTGAAGAGCGGGGCATCGCTCGGTGAACGAAGAGAAATGTCGCTTTGTTATGAATTAAAGTTGGTGTCGTTGGACAAAAGTTGGGCAGAGTCGTGGGGACTTGGCCACACCGCTGCTCGGCACTTCCCAGCCCGAGATTCCTGCTTTGCAGAGCTGCAGAGCTGCTGGTGACCGCGAACGATTTGTTCGTAGTGAACGAAACTCGTAAAGGAGTCGGATCGCTCCGGCAAACGAGTCGTGCGCTCACTTCGTTCGCGATCGCGTTCGCATCTTGACGAAAAGAACAACGCGACCAAACAAGCTCCTTGGATTTCGATTCACTGAGCGGCCAGCGAGCGCAGACACGTTGGAAGTGAGGTTACTGATGGTAACTGGTGGTAACTGGTGGTAACTGCGCGGAGACGGCGTCTCCCCGTGACGCGTAACGGGGAGACGCACAACGGGGACCCCGTCTTCGGCACTGGCGCAGCAGCCCCGGATTTCCTTACAACTTTACATTTTCAATAAACACTTTAAATCAAAAGAACTACTGCCCGACAATTATTTTAAGTTTTATATTAATTTAAGACTGATAATTCGTAGAACAGACAAGTGTAGAGCAAATGATGGAGACTGATGCGTCCGCAGATAGCAGACGCAATTGAAGCGCAATTGATGGCGCTATTAGCGCCAGCGGGCGCGGCAGGGAGACTCTCTCAGCCCAGTTAACTGTACACAATAAAAACATCTGCTAATATACACTCAACCTAATGACAAACAACAGATATAAACTAAATACAGTATAACAGAAAAAAGTCTAAAATGAAAAAGACCTGAAAAATTAATTCTCATGCCCAAAAATGAAATATACAGTCCTAAACGATAACTTGTTAACTTAATAACTTAAATGAAATAAACAGTGAAGCATAAAGATCGATGTATATTCAACCTGACATTTAATAGAACAGTAAACAAAATGTTGGCAATAAGCCTATACACCAAAACCAAAAATAAGCAGGTGCAGGTGTACATTCCTAATGCCTTGCTTCATCCATTCAGGCAGGGTATTTATTCATGTGGACTCTTCAGATGAGTCTGCATCCCACCCTGGTGGAGGCTGGGATGCAGACAAGGAGGAACTCCTTGTCGCCCGCTGCTGGCTGGTTGCACAACAACTTTCAAACACATGCCAAAACCTGTTCAAAATAACAGACTTCAGGTAAAACATGAGGCATTTTCAGGTTGCAGGATGTCATGTTGTGCAAGTAAATACGGATCTAATGACGACAAACTCCCGTTGATAATACTACCTCAGCGAATCATGTCTAAAAATATCACATGAGTACGCAGAAACAGAAAACTTCTTAATGAATGTGTGCAGACATTCAAGTCTAAAGGCCTGTGTGGATGTGTACCAATATGGAACTTATTGGATGGGATTGTCTATCACAGCATAATCACAAAAGAAGTGCTAAACTACAATAACAACGCAGCAGCATACATTTAGGTGATAGAATATTCAAATATTCAAAGGGGAGTTTGTCTTACCAAGTGAACTAACAGGACAGCGGAACAGCAATTCAGCTTTTGTCCAAAGCGACTTCCATGAGAGGCTCGAAACAATCAAAGCATACATCGACCATCGGAGCAACATCGAACCTAAGTGCATGAGCTCCTGTTTCTAAATTCAGATCTAAAATCTGAATAAAATAGTGTTCTTAGTTTTTAGTGTTATTGCATTTTTTTTCATGTTAGTGTGTTAGTGTTAGTATTATGTCAAATAACAATTAACAGCTAGTCAACAACAACAACTCATGTGTTGTTAGTGTATTGTCAATACAACAACTTAAAGATAGTCAACCTCAACAGAAACAGGAATAGTTATTCATAGCTAAGATAGGATCAGGTCTTCAGGTGTTTCTTGAAGGTTGTGAGTGTCTCTCGGGGCTGGGGAGCTCCTTCCACCACTGGGTCACCACGCATGAGAAGAGTCTGGATTGAGAACTCATTCCACACAGTGGAGGCACCACCAGCCGCCGCTCATTTGCAGAACCTCGGAGAGCGGGTTGAGGCGTACGGCCTGATACGTGATGCAATGTACTGTATGTGGGTGCAGATCCAGTGACTGCCCTGTAGGCCGGCATCAAGGATTTGAACTTGAGGCCGGCAGCTACAGGGAGCCAGTGGAGAGAGATGAAGAGAGGCGTGACGTGCACGCTTTGGCTGCTTGAAAACCAGGCGTGCTGCTGCATTCTGAATCATCTGCAGTGGTTTCACAGTGCACGCTGGTAGACCAACCAATAGAGCGTTGCAGTCGTCTAGTCGTGAGATGACAAGCGCCCGTCTGATGTTCCTGATGTTGTACAGAGTGGATCTGCAGGACCGGGAGACAGGAAATTTTGGTCAGAAAAGGTTAGCTGGTCGTCAATCACTACCCCGAGAGGTGTACACAGTGAGAAGAGAAGAGGGCCAAGCACAGATCCCTGTGGGACACCGGTCTTTACCTGGTGAGACTTGGACACCTCTCCCTTCCACGACACCCTGTAGGATCTATGCAAGAGGTAAGACGGAGGCCCTGTAATACCAAGATCAGAAATACTGGACAAGAGAACATGGTGGTTAACAGTGTCAAAGGCTGCGGATAAATCAAGCAAAATCAGAACAGATACCTTATGGGCATCTCTTGCTGCCCGCAGAGTGTCCACAACCGTCAGCAGGGCAGTCTCAGTGGAGTGACCGCATTTGAAGCCAGACTGGTTAGGACCCAACAGGTTATTCTGTGTGAGAAAAAGATTAGTTTGTTTAAATACGGCACGTTCAAGGAAACATCTTCTTTCTGTCCATGTCCAATCTTGCTTGACACTTTAATTATCAGTTTTCTTGATGGTGTGAGAACAACAGGTGGCATGTCACTAAACAATTTAACATTGGCAACTTGGCAAACTTACGTAGCTACACAAATGGTTAAATAAAATAGGGTGGTCAGTAAGGGATATTTACACCACTAAGACTTTATAAAATGGTATAACCTTTGTAAATGTAAAATATAGGTAGGTCCCTTGACGTTCATTGTAGCCTAATGTTCATTTGTGTTTCCTTTCTGGACATTGGTTCTTAATAATCTGAGGGAATGGCACGAGAATCCTTGATAATGATGATAAAAACACACAACATAAAACAGTGAAGTTAACACGGTAATAAATAAATAGATAAAAAAAATGTAAGAGCAATAAAAGAGTAATATAGTCATAAATAGTAATAAATAGCAAGAGCGGTGTATAAAGTGCTCGTGTTATCTGTGTTAAGACAGACAGACAGGGACAGCTCAGGACCATCAGTGCTTTTCAGCCCCTGCCCCCATGTTGTTGTTGTTTTGTTTATTTGTTTATTAAATATATTATTTGAACAGAAGGAATAGATAAATATTAAATAGAGAATAAAACCGATTATTATGCGGCTCTGTGGAATACTCGATTCTGATTGGCTAATGCATTGGGCTGGAATCAGCAGTAGGATATTTCTGTATGATGGCCTCCGCATTGTCACAGGTCATCATTTAATTGGCAGGTAGTCGTGGAATAAGCAGGATAATGTGCAGCCAGCAGCTCATTATCGCAAAATAACCCCCGTCGGGGCGATCGGGACCCAAAGCGAAGCAGAGAGCGAATACAAAAAGAAAGGTAGGGAGACAGAAAGAGGTAAAATATGTGTTAAATAGGTGCTAAGGCTGCTGGAAATCACCTGTGGTGCAAATTCATCTTTACTACTTAAATAAATGAACCTAAAATCTCAGTGAGAATACAAGTAAGAATGACTTCAAGAGAGTCTGACTCGCCCGTTTTACACACTTTTTATATGTTTTATGTCAACGTGACAGGATTGACCGAAAACATGGGGACAGTTGTAAAATACTATTTATTTGTAGAATTTATGTAGAATTTCATGTTTTTTTTTTCATGTTCAATTGATGTGAATAATAATAACTTAAATGTGTTATTAATGGTGTTGTTTATTTCCTTCTAAATAACAGTTTTTTAGCAGAACAAAGCTATGAACAATGTAGATCCAATTTGGCTGAGGACAGGCCATGTTTCAGGATTTTAAATTTTAAATTTTCAAAAATGTTTTTAAGAAAGAACAAAAAACATCTGTGAACCTAATGAATGACATATTCTTTTACAGAACAACTCAAATAAATCAACCATCTAGTCAGTTTTAGATAAATTAATGTTTTATTACAACATAATTAAGATTTTTTACAAGAGGTAATTTATTTTACTAAGTAAACCGTTTTAATAACTAAACCATTTAAATAATTTAAAAAAAACGGCACCATCTATCTATATAATGAATATTAAATATGGAAAGGGAGAGAGGTTTGAAATGTTTGGCGCCATTTTGAGCCGACACGCCCGCAGAGAGCCACGTCATGACGTCACTGCACGTACGTCGTTCCGCACGCGCACATGTATGCGCTTGTGCACGCGCAATATGCGTTTTCGTCAGGATGGGGGACAATTATTATACATTTATTCTTATATAATAATAATAATAATAATAATAATAATAATAATAATTTATTATTAATTTCGCTTATGTTTCGTGGTGCACTGTCTATGTGGGTTAGGTAATGAGTGGGATAGAACATGATAAACGTCGATGTAAATGCTGTAAACTATTGCTGCGAGTTCACCTAAGTAAATAAAAATAATTTCTGGCAAGAAACATGAAATCTGAAAAAAATGTACCCCTCCTCTATAATGCCCGACCATCCAGTGTTTTATTTTGTCTATACTAGAGATCATGTCTAATAACCTTGGTGAATATGGAGAACTTTTCTCTTTCCTATCAAAGGTTAGAGGGGATACACATTCGTTCAGACTGCATTTTCTTTTTTGCAAAGATTTGTTTTATCGAAAGATGCTCAATTTACAGTGCAATTTCAATAAACATGTCCATTTGTGCATGAGAAAATAGATTTAAAAGAAAGGAAACGGAAAAAATACATACAGTACTTGTACTTGTAGGAAAGAAAAC
>OMKR01094445.1:0-27077 GCA_900302355.1 Cyttopsis rosea
AAACAAACAAGCTCGATTTGACTTTTGAACCAGGAAAATGTGCACGAAAAGTGTCCTAGATACATTGGATATTGACGGGATCAAGCATCGTAGATTTATTGATTTTTCTGGTTCATATCGTATTTTTTCAAGGTAATTGTTTTGCAAAACCACTAAAAACAAATTGGCGCTTGGAGCCTAAAATGCATTCAAATAGTTTTCAAATATTATTTTCCTTGTGCAAACATCTTAAATCATGGAATCGAGTATGTATAAGTATCAGGGCTGGCCCGAGGCATAAGCAAACTCAGCGCTTGCTTTGGCCCCCAAGAGCGGTGGCAGGCCGACAATCGGTGACGTTACTAGGGGGGTGCGGGGGGTACCAAGACATGCGTAATGGAGAGGAAGCGGTCTCCGCTCCGCTGCGCGTCCCCATTCCCTGTTTCTCCAAACAAAACAAATAAAAACAGTGTTTTTATTATAGATGTATTTATCTTCCTCCGTTTCCTAATTGAATGAGACAAAAAAAAGCCCTGTGCATCTCGTGCCGCATCAAGGATAGCAACTTAACCCAGCCACTGCCCCCAAATCAAATTCTGCTTAGGGCCCTGATAAGTATACTAATAATTAAAAAAAAATTCAAACCCTTAAATTTTTTTAAATATAATTAAGGCCTTATTTTTCTGCTGATTTAATTACAAAGATTTCAGACATTTTTTCTCTAAGCCACAGATGAAAACACCCTTAAAAAAAGAGGGCGTGGTCTAGTTTCACTTTCACTTTCACATTCGGTTTCATTTCACACTTTTCACTCTTTGATCGTGCGGCGACGCCGCAGTTTGATTGATAATTCCCAAGCATCTCAGGTCTCAGTTTCGATCACTGATACAGCGTCTAACTTCCTGTTTGGATGGGAAACAGGAAGTGAAACAGGGAAGTACTCACACTACTGCCGACTGAGCCGGACTGTCCGGGGAATCCTCGCTCTCCTTTGATGCCTGGAGCGCCGGGTGTTCCTGGGGGAGGATGACGCGACGAAGATGAGAGAATTATCAAAAAAACAAAAAAAAAACAAAGCTGTTTCCACGGCAACGGGAACAACATGCTGGCAAAATGACAGATATTAAAATGTGGTACCGCTGCTGAATTAGCTGGACCACTCATAATCTGTTATTATTTCATTCAATGGCATGAAGTGGAACATTATACAGTATATTGTGATTTATATTGTTATTGTTCACAAATAAATCATATAAAATCTGATATATATCCAATGGAAGAGAAATAGTCTGAAAATAAATAAAAATAAATAAGTTTAATCTTATTTTAATGCCATAATTCAGATCTTTATATTTATATTCTCAGAATTCTGACATTAAATTCACCATTCTGACTTTAAAATCTTACAATTCTGACATTTAGCTCTCAGGACATTTTTTTCTTTTGTGTGTCCCTAATCCTCTTCTCTGATCAATAATCTAATAATAAATAATAATAATAATAATAATTAATAATAATAAATAAAATTTTGGGTGTGGCTGCTCTCTTACCGGGGAATCCGGGGGCTCCAGCGGGTCCTTGGGGTCCTGGGATCGGGTTGACGCCTCCAACACAGTTGACACAGGTGTCGCCTTTCTCACCTGGAAACAGCATCCATGCATGTGTGAAGGGTTGGATATTGTTTAAAACATGTTTATATATGTATCCATGGAAACATGGATACTGGTGCAGATAGCATGACTTCAACCCGGTTCGCAAACTATGCTTTATAGAATGAAAAATCTTTTTTTTAAATGGGAAATACTGACTTTAAAGGGAAACTTGGGCTGCATGCTAACTGTGTTAGCTCAATTGCATGCATGGCTGCAGAGGGGATCAACTAGCTAGGGAAATACACCTTCCAGCGTCTCAAAAGGTTTGCTATTGCAGCGACACGTCCTGTGTCCTTAGGCTAGGTGATCAGTTAGCATGTAGCCAATATCACGGCACTGGACACAAAAGGACCAAATTGGTATATACTGACTTTGCTGACTTTAAAGGGAAAACATAGTTTTGTTGACAGGCTACATGCTAATCGTGTTAGCTGAATGCATGGCTGCAGAGGGGATCAGCTAGCCTAGCTCCTATGCAGTTAGGGAAATACACCTTCCAGCATCTCAAAAGATTAGCGATTTCAGTGACACGTCCTGTGTCCGAGTGTACGTGGGCCGGTCCCCGCCCAGAGCGACGCGACTCGGTTGGGGGCACTGAGGACAGTCCGCCCCGGTAAAAATACAACTATTTAATTAAAATGTATTTTATTTTAGTTCGTTAGTTTTTGACAGTTTTTAACAGACGAAAGCTTACAGTCCTGTGTGAAGAAGGTGACATCATACAGCCCTGATGTGCAGACGCTGTGCACTGAGGTTCAGGAGCAGAAATCTCTAATCAAGTATGATAAATATTTTAATTGCCTATTATTTTGCATATATTCATTTTTTTATTGTTCAGTGAAATAGTCCTTTTATTATTCAGGTTGACCGCTCCAGTATAAGGATGACGGCACACAGAAGAGGACGGCATTTTTGGTTTGCTGCCGGTGGATAATTGAAGTTCGGCTTTTTTTCATCAATACAAGAAGGGCTCAAATAGACATTAGACAGTATTTTATGTGAAAGTAACCTTTGACCCAACATCTTTTTTTCGGAGTTCAAAATGTTTTTGTTCCATGCAGAAATGTAATTTTGTTTTCTCTGTAGCAGTTCATTGATTCATAAATGCAACACACTATAGTTTATAGCATAAAGATAAAAAATGTTATATGCAGTGTTATCTTCATTTTAAATGTCAAAAGAGTTTTGTGGCTCCTAATGTTTTCTTTTCTGTGGGAAACGGGTCTAAATGGCTCTTTGAGTGATTAAGGTTGCCGAAGCCTGTTCTAGATGAACAAAAGGGAGAAATGAAATAGAAAATTCTATATTCTTAGATATATTCTTAATATTCTTAGTCAGTCAGAAAAGACCCCATGCCTGTGAAGGTCTCAGGAGGCCCCATTTCATCTGAGAATTTCCATCAGCCTGAGAAAGTCGCGCAGATCAGGTCGTACCAGACTGTATCAGACTGTTTTGTCTCCACAAACCTTTTTTCCCCAGAGAAGGGCCAGCTCCAACATTCCTCTCTTACTCTGTCACCTTGCTCTCTTGAGAGGGGCCAGCTCCAACATTTCTGTCTTATCATCACCTATTCATCACCTTGCTACCCCAAATTGTGCTCGTGTATAAAAGATTGACTCTGACACATGTAGTCAGACAATCCTGTCCCACCTTTCAGAGTGCATACTGTGTTTGTTGTTCTCATTTTACTCTGCAGATTAAATTCCTTTAAAAATCTCAGTGTGTCTACTGATAGCAAAACTGGTTCACCTCACCATACGCGTGATGGAAGTTCTCCAACACTATCTAAAAGGTAATGGGTATCAATTTTACATTTTATATACATGCTATGTAATGTTGATAAAATATAATTGACAAATGTTTTAATAACCTAGGAAATTATGTATTTCTAGCTAGTTGAATACAATATGCATATGTAGAGGTATATCACACCTAAATCTATCAGGAGTCTGACAGAGGAGCAAGGTATTACATAGTTCAATAATCAGAAGGTGTAAGGACAATAACACTTTTAATGCTACGCAACAACAATGTACACATCAACACGACTAATAAAACATTCTGTAAGTCCATATGTCTGCTAAGTCATCAGGGTCAGGGCCTTCATACATTTTAATGTCCCTACCTTATGAATTGTTCTACCTCCCTTTTAACACAGTTTTCAAAAAGGAGATTTAACATGTTTCTTTATTTTAAAGGCTTTAAAACGTTTGCTCCATTGGACTGCATGTAAGCACATTGAGAGGCTGCTGGTAAGTTGGTAAGTCAACAGTAAAGGTTGTAGGTAAGAGGTTGTGTTATGAACAGAAACTAACATTTTAATAAGGCCCAGATTGTAAAATGGCGAACTTATCGAAAGAATGAAGGCATCTGCTCATTGAATTGTAATGCAACGTACTTAGCTTGCGTCTCGCTGTGTACGATCCAAATTAATTAGCCTGGCTCGGTGACTCCCAGAATAAGTTTGCATTACTTGTTCTCCAGCCTTGCACTCCACCCCAAAATATATTGATTTGATGATTTTTTTTACCCCCTTCTCGTTTTACTCTGCTCCTGATAGACAGTGAATGTCAGCACCTTGTTCAGCAATATCAGCTGGTCTACTAACCTTGAACTGTAATAGCTGGGGGCCAAATTATCAGCAATATAACAAACACTATCTACATGCCACTTAGAGATTACATTTGGAGGAACACATTTCTGAGTGACAGAGATCTTGTATACACTCTTTTCTCAAGCACACACACACACACCAAGTTTATTTTAGTTTAACTTTTTTTTTTTTTTTCAAATTTCTTTACTATCTGACAATTATTTTAGATTTTTCTAGTAGGTTATATCACCATCTACTGGACACAAATCATTGCTGCTGGACACTGACTTTGTTTCTGCAAATCTAGGAAAGACATCATCAAATTTTAATTACAATTGCAACATATTTTCTCTTTTTTATTTAATTTTTTTAGTTTGGAGAATTTATTTTTATTCTTATTTCAATGAATGAAATGTACTATTTCTTGCCTTTGTCCTAGCAATCTCTGCTGAAATTGCGACTTTTATAGCCCTTCCTTTTCACTTTTCCCAGTAAGTAGTCAGATTTTCTTTTGTGTTCTGACCTCAATTGAGGTTGCAATCAGGTTGCACAGGTAGTCCAGCTCCTCCAGGATGGCACATCCATATGTGCGGTCACAAGAAGGTTTGCTGTCTCCCAGCACAGTCTCAAGAGGATGGACGAGATACCAGGAGACCGGCCGTGGCACGAGGAGAGCTGGGCAGGGCTGAAGAAAGGGCATCAACCCAGCAGCAGAACCGGTATCTGCTCCTTTGTGCGAGGAGGAACAGGAGGAGCACTGCCCTACAAAATGACCTCCAGCAGGCTACTGGTGTGCATGTTTCTGACCAATCTGTCAGAAAGTGCTGTCAGGGTGGCATGAGGACCCGACGTCCTCTAGTGGGACCTGTGCTCACAGTCCAGCACCATGTAGCTCAATTGGCATTCGCCAAAGAACACCATAATTGGCAGGTCAGCCATTGGTGCCCCGTTCTCTTCACAGATGAGAGCAGGTTCACACTGAGCACATGTGCCACGCGTGAAAGAGTCTGGAGACGCCGTGGTGAACGTTATGCTGCCTGTAACATCATCCAGCATGACCAGTTTGGCGGTCAGTGATGGTGTGGGGAGGCATATCCTTGGAGGGTCGCACAGTCATAGCCAACGGTACCCTGACTGCTGTTAGGTACTGGGATGAAATCCTCAGAGCGATTGTCAGACCTTACACTGATGCAGTGGGCCCTGGGTTCCTCCTGGTGCAGGACAATGCCCGACCTCGTGGCCAGAGTGTGTAGGCAGTTCCTGGATGACAAAGGCATTGATGCCATTGACTGGCCCTTTCGTTCGCCTAACCTAAATCCAATTGCGCACTTATGGGACGTTATGTATCTGTGCATCTGACCAAGTACCACCACAGACTGGCCAGGAGCTCACTGATGCCCTGATCCAGGTCTGGGAGGAGATCCCCCAGGACAGCATCCGCTGACTCATCAGGAGCATGCCTAGACATTGTCGGGAGTACATACAGGCACGCCATGATAAAATTCATGCAAGTTGGATCAGCCTGTGATATATATATATTTTTTACTGTGATTTTCGATGTGATTTTGAATCCAGCTCTCAATGGGTCTGGATTCCTCACCTTTCTCTCCCAGGCGTGTGCCTGGGATTAATCGACTAGACCAGTGTCCGCGGGGCAGGAGGGGTGGGAGTGGTTCTGATTGGACATGTTTCCACAGCTCTTGCCCAACTCCCTGCAAATTGAAATTTGTGTGGCGGTTTGGGGGGCAGGTCCGGCCCATAGGCCCGGTGGAGCTGCCAGGTGCTTTCCAGGGCCTCTCAATGGAGGCTCACCTTCGTGGGTGTTGGTCAGAATATGGTTATGTTGATCTGTCAGCCATGTGGCCCAGTTTCAGGCCTGTGGTCTGTGCTTGCCGTCTGCAGCTCGGTTTCTGCACTTGCGGGATGGGTTGTGTTTTTGCTTCAAGGGTGCAGGTTCTCTGTGGGCTCTTGGCTTTGGGGGTCCTTCGGATGCGGTGCTTTGGGCTCAGAACGTTCTTGGTGTCTGTGCAGCTGCAGGGCTCGTGGATGGCTGCAGAGCCTTTCTTTTGCTCGTTGGCACTATAATACATTTTTGACCTCATACTCCAGCATTAATTGGAGAACAACCCCGTGCACACACAGGTGGACACATAACACAGTGTCAGCATCTGACTCACACACTCTCTTTCCTTCTCCTAAGATCGGCATTGCAGGTTGAGAATTTGAACTCCACTTGCAGATTAAGTAGAATTAGCCCTCTGTCTTGGATTCAATGGTATACAAATAACTTTTGTTGTATGCCCTGCCTGCTGACAGCACATGTAAAAAATGTCGAAATTAGATAATTTTTCATAAAAACTTTTCTCTAAATAATAACCTATTTTGCCAATATTATTAACACATTTGTTTCAGATGTCCCCATCACAAAAATAGCCATAATCAAAGTAGTAAAAATAGTCATAATCAAAGCAGTCAGTCTCTGTATGTGTGTGTGGATGTAGTTCTGTGAGTTGGGCTAGAATTAAAAGAATTAATTATCTTGATATTTACAGGGAAGTCAACATGATACGTGCTTAAAATTCTAAACCATTTTTTCTATCCAGCCGAGGTTCAACGAAGGTAATATAAAGCATGAGATCACAGCATATTTTCTTTAATAATTTTGTGTGTGTGTTTGTTTTACTATACAAAACATACATACATACATACATACATACATACTATACAATACCAATAGGGCCAGCCTCTGGTCCTATTTTGTGAAGTGATAGTTAGTGACAGTTAAAAACTGTTCTGTTTATGTAGCAAAGTGTAAAACTGAAATTCAGAAAAATAAATAAATGAAAAGATATTTTGCATAGTGTCTCTATATAATGGATTTAACTAAAGCGTTGATGTTCATCGGCATTAACTAAACACACAGGTAAGTATTTAACATCTAAGTATTTAAGTACAATCAAGTAAGCATTAACTTATCTAATAAACATGTCCATACTAATTTTCCAATTACAAAATATGAAATAACATGTCACAAATAAACATTAATGATGCCTTTTTGAGGAGAAGAACACAATGGGCTGCTGCAGATTGTATCACAACATCAGCATGTGTCATGAGTCCATCAAACTAAATGTTCCCCTTATTAAAGTTGCTACTCAACAATTAGATTCCTACTTGTACCAACATTCACCACTAGGTGTCCTCAAGGTCCCCTTTACACTATTCATTGTGAGGAATCTCTGTCTTTCTTTCTTTCTTTCTTTCTTTCTTTCTTTCTTTCTTTCTTTCTTTCTTTCTTTCTTTCTTTCTGTATGTTTGTCCTTCGATTATCTCAACAACCGTTCATCCGATCTACTCCGCACTTGGTAGGCATATTGTTAGGGACCCAAAGACATGCAGTGTCAAATTTGGTGCAATTTGCACACCCGACCTGAGTAATATTAAGAAATTTGAATAGTTTTTGTTAGCATTGCTAATTCAGGAATGTGGAATCCGGAACTATGTATGTCACAAAGAAGAAAGAAGAATTCCGAACAGGCATGTTTGGAATGGGCACTGCAGGATGGAAGGAAGGAGGGAAGAAGGAAGGAAGGATGGGAGGGAGGAAGAAAGATCCTCTGTCCTTATTAGCCCTTTCCGAACAAGCATGTTTTGAATGGGCACTGCACTAGTGTAGTTAATTCTAGGCATTTCTACTATGAAATAAGTCACCTTCTAAAGAGAAGAGCAGACATTTGATGCCCTTCAGTTGTCCATCGAAATCCTATGACAGTGTCCACACACTTTAACGGTGAGATCCTTGATGGCTGAACAGTCCTATCCTAGACCCACAAGCTCTATTGCAGGTGGGGCATGTGTGAGGTTGGTAGTGGTGGCAACCATGGCTGTATTTCTCCTGGCTCTCTTCTGCTGTCTTCTGTAGCCCACTTGAAGGTGTGTCTTTAACCGATGACGCGATTGTCTTGAGTCTATGACACTTCCCCAGTTGAGTGAGCAGTGCAGTCCCTAAATAGGGCTGCTCAGTTGCACAGGGGTCTGCCGAAGACAGCTCCCATTCAGTCCCAGCTCTCAGCGACCAAATGCTCTATGCTGCTGCCATGCAGGGTTCTGACTAGGAGCTCCTGGTCTATTTGTACCTGATCCTGTTGCCAGATACCCCATCACTGTCAAACTTCAACCATGTGTAAGGTCCAGGTATGGTTCACCATGGTCAGAGGTGGAGACCTGCGCAAGGAGGGTTTTAAAGTGCCACAGGGGGTGCACAATCCCCAGTAGCACTGTCTTCACCATGACAAGCTAAGTCCCATGGCAAGGGTGGTCCCAGGATAACCAGTCCCCCATCCTAGCTGCAGGAGGCTGCCGGTCCTATGTCTGTTAGGGCCCACCTATTGGGCACCGCTAACGATTTGCTTTTCTGACAGGGTGTGCTCCCTTAGCCTTTGTCTCAACAGACTTACCAGAAGGCAGTGGGGCTATTTGCCCATAGCTGGGACAGTGGTTAACGGGTGCCAGGGTGTGTCCACACAGCGGTGGGCCTGCACATCGCGTCTCTGGGGCACCAATGCTGCATCGAGGTCCCTTGTCATATAACCTGAGACCGTGAGAAACCCAGTTCTCCTATGTGGCCTCGGGGAGGCACTGCAGGAGTCTTGGTGGTGGAGAGTCTCTGTACTGGCAGGAGGAGACACACTCGGCTCCTCTTTTCACCCTCCATTAAAGAGGCTAGCCTGCGGCAATAGCTGTAAGCAGAGAGTACTGTAACAAGAGAGCACAAGGCGGCATGCAGCATGCCACTACACTACAACCAACAGTGCCCCAGGCGGGAATCGAACCCAAAATACAAGGCATTTTTAAGTCTGCTTTTTGAGCCAATCACAGCACTGAAACAGCTCTTGTCAAGGACATTAATGATCTCAGAGTCAACACTGATACTGGTAGGATCTCTGTTCTTGTTCTTTTGGACGTATCTGCAGCTTTTGATACAATTGATCACTCAATCTTAAAGCAACTCAAGGATTGGGTTGGTCTAAGCGGCCCTGTTCTAAACTGTTTAATCTCTTACTTAACTGGTTGAAACTACTTCCATTTCTGTTTCTATTGCTGATTTTAACTGAAGGCAAGTCGACATACTACATGGTGTCCCTCAAGGCTCTGTGTTAGGGCCTCTTTAATTAAATCTTTACGTGCTTCCCAGAAACATTGGAAGTAGGGTTAGTGCGGGGGTTTTAGCAGCAGTGCAAATTGCACATAGCAGCAAAACTTTATGGGCGTGTTAGCACTAGCATATCATTCGTGCATACAGATGTATCTGGTTTCAAATGATGCGGCTGTGGCGGCGGCATTACCACAGGTGAATATATACAGGTAAATACAGGTAGGTGTAGTGCGCACTGCCACCATCAGATGGCACATGTGAGCAGACTCTCCAGACAGACAGTTGCATTCTAGGTAGTGGATGCAGAGCTCACAGTGGAAGATCCGTTTGAAGATCAAATGCAAGATTCCTTGTCAAGAGAAGCTGAACAAAGAAGCAAAGAAGCGGTACTTAGACAAAATAAAGGAAATTAACGGGCTTGATCCGTACAAACACGAGTGGTTGGTTGAATTCTACAAGCTGCCGCAAGTTTCCAACATTTCCAGATGTGTTTTCCTGCCTTGTTTGATGTGTAAGCGCTTAGTTCCAGTAATAATAGTTTGTAGTAATAGTAGTTTGTGTCTTTAATTTGTATTTCTACATTTTTATTGTATTTGCGTGTATTTAATTGACATGTTACAGTAAGTTTTCATCTTATCAGTATCTCACTTGAAATGTCAGTATTTGAAGATTGCATTGCCACTGCAATAATCAATATTATGTTACACAAATAAAGAGATTCAGAATTGGAGTAAGTTTCCATCGTTTACTTCGGTAAGACGTGGTATGAATAACACTGTTAATGCAGTCTACAAATTTTAAACTGACTTATTACTGTGAAGTACAGTAATAAAAATAGCATAATAAATAGTAGCAATAAGGTAGAAAAAAAGACAAAAAGAAAATCAGCCCATATGCCGTTACGTGACCTGGATTCGAACTTCGGTCGAGTTTGAGTTCAAGTTGGTGTTTGAGGAAGACCCGTCGCGTCAACTCCTGTCCCCGCTGCGTGCTGCCCGACCAGAGTGCGCCGCGGCCGGGGAGAGCAGAGGAAGCCCTGGCGCGGACGCACAGAAGCATAGCGGCGACATAGAGCAGCGGAACCTGCTACTCTATGTCGCCACTATGCGTCTGCATTGTCTGTGTCATATTTAGTGTATAAACTTTTAACTAAACTAAATGAAGTAATACATCGACAATAGAAACACTATTTTTATTGGTTGGTTGGTTGGTTGGTTGGGGAGGGAGTTAGCTGCGCTGGGCTCCACTGGAGTTTGAGAAACTGGTACAACCCATATGGAGTGGAGAAGGCCATTTTTTCCTTAGACTCTGGAGACAAGGGAATCTGCCAGTAGCCATTGGTCAAATCCAAGTGTCGTGAAAAAGCAGGCCGTGCCAAGTCGGTCCAAGAGTTTGTCAACACGGGGCATCGGATAGGTTTCAAACTTGGACACTTCATTCACTCTGCGATAGTCCACACAGAATGTGCTGGGGTCAGGACCCAGCCTCACCAAGAGAGAGCTGAGACACATGGCAGTTTTTAAAGCCTCAATTAGTTCAACTACCCACAGCTGTGTCTGCTGCCGGTTGAGCCACTTCTCCCTCCACCCCCCTGCAGCAGACACCAAACCACACCCCGCTACCACAAAAACATTTCTGTTTTGTCTGTTCAATCATTTGCGTAGAGCACCTGTTTTTAATGTGTGTGCGCTGCCATTTTCATTTTTCATTTTAATGTCGTATTGATGTAAAGCACATTGAATTGTTCTGTCCATGAAACATGCTGTACAAATAAACATTGATTGATTAAACATTGATTTTCCATGAATGACAGTTTAAAAGTTCCTTTATATGGTGTTTGCAAAGTGCAAAAAATAAAAAACACAATTCACTTTAAACAAGAGGTGTATTGATACCATCAAATATGGTTACATCTGTAACGGCTGTCCTTTCAAAATGAAGCAACGGAGTCAGTGTAATCACTCTGGAATCCATGCTGATAGTACTGTATTCATCACCTTCTCACCTCACCCACAGTGAAAGCGTGAACCCCGGGCTTTTAGAGGAAGACATCAAGGCCAGAACATAAACAGGAAAACATTGGGCCTGGCAACAGGACGCTAAAACATTTGGTGACCCTTTCAGTCACGACCTCCCGACAAGATTGTTAGTTCAGCTGTGAACCTTCCCTGGACCCCTGTAGCTGTTGTTTTTCCCTTTTGGATTATCACATCAAGGAATCTGAGACCAAATGATTCTAAGATGAACAAACATTCCACCTAACAGAGAACATTGTAATCTAAAAATCTATGCTGAAGAATGCCTTAAAGGTGCAGTGTGTAGAATTTAGCGGCCACTAGCAGTGAGGTTGCAGATTGCAACCAACTGAATTCCCCTCTGTGTCCGTGGCGGTGCAAAATGATGGCATCCCTGGAGGCGAATCTACGGTGGCCACGTAACTCGTGAGAAATGCGAAAGCCCCTCTCTAGAGCCAGTGTTTAGTTTGTCCATCCTGGGCTACTGTAGAAACATTGTGGTGCAACATGGGATGTATGGGATTATACACTAATTAAAACATACTTATGAATATTGTATTCCATATTCCATTCCATTTCTGCCAAGTCCGTTCTGAAAAATGCCACTAATTCTACGCACTGCACCTTTAAAAACTAAAAACAAACTGTGATAACAGCCTCAGGTATAATGTTAGGTGGAGCATGAGTGCCACCTGCTGGACAGTAGGAGAAAACCCAGATCACCAGAAAATCACATATAATCAATCGATCCAGACTGTCTATTTCACTCTTTATTTTCTTATTTTACCTAAAAAAGTTCAATTTATGTTTTGTTTAATTAATGCTAGTATTTAACTTGCTTGAATTGGGTAGGTAGGAATCTTTTGTGCTTACGTTATTTACTCACGACAAAAATTAAATTTGTTACCAACATTAAGAAGTATGTTTGGATAAATTGGTAATGAAAGTAAATAAGCAGTTAACAAGGTACAGGTTTTCGTGTTATTTTAGTAGTTTGGAAATGCTTTGATCATGTAAAACCGAATGTTTGTTTTCTTTTATTGTTATGGTCATACAGTCAGTTATATGATATTTAGAATCATTGGGTTGGTTTGATGGGGTGAGTATGTGAATCAAATCATAGTATTGTAACAGTAACAAGGAAAAATAGACCTCTTTGTTTGTTGTAGCGGGAAAATTACTCTCTGTCCGGTGGTGGGGTCTCCTCGGACACTCTCCTCGGACAAGGGGATAAAAGAGTTTGGTAAACCTGACTCGGTTGCTTTTTACGCCCCTATGCCTTTTGGTATAGGGGCGTAAAGTTTTGTTTTACTTATGCCTTTTAATTTAGTCTCTATTTTCATTTTGCCCTGTGGAGTCAGGAATGCGCAACTGATTTCATTTTTACCTCTTTTATAAGTACAGTTGTATTTGAGTTAATTATAATGTTTTGAGTAGTGTCGACAGGCCAACGACATTATTTGTAGAGTTATTTTGAAGAGCCTAAGTTTCTCCTCATTCCTGCGGACTCAAAACACCAGCAGTCAACAGACCTGTGTTTCACACTACGTGATGTCAGCTGTGTTTCTTTACAGCACCGGCCGAGAGAGGGGTCCCCCAGCACGATACTGCTGCATACAGAATACAGAATCCCTGAATTTAGAACTTACATCCAAATTTAAGAGACAAGTAATAAATATCCCTACATAGAATTGTGCCATCCGAGTGAGACAAATTTATATTTCTGTTTTTGTGAATGGAGCAATATAAAATCATAAATTGTTAAAGGAGATTTTATTTTGCCTTTTCCCCAATAGAGAACCTTTATGTGTGGCTGTTGGATTTTCAGAATCCACGAGTGAGCAGTGTCCTTTGTTATGTACGTGAGATCTAAACTTAGCGTGAAATTGTGTGTAAAGTCAGATGCTTTATAGTGTCTGAGTTGAGACCGATGCCACAGTGCGTGAAGATACTGTTGTGATTGCAAGTTACTGGGAAGATTAATTGTTGCATGCAGAAGAGTTTTGATATTATTAAGGCCCAATACAGGGTTAAGCACTTACTGTGACGCTCCAGCAGTAACAGACTTGGACCCTCACATTTTCTGTGTTGGATTAACTACCCAACACGAGAAAAGCTGTATGAAAGAGAGAAAACGAATCCCTCCGTTAACGTAAATTGTGATTGTGAAGTGAGTCAGTTCTGTGAGAAATTGAGTTTGTGCTGGCTGCTGTGTTAAAGGAATCGGTGCCGAGCGGCCCCATATTGAAAAAAGGATCTGATTCTCTCCCTGTCAATAAATTTAAACTTCTTTAAACAAAACCCCTCCTAAATGCTAACACGAATAAACATAATTTAATAACATAAATCATAATCAAAATAAATTAGGAAGAACCTATATAGGGCACACATTTATTCTTAGATTAACGTGACAACCACACACGTCTATTTAGTGGACTCTTGGAATCAACACTCAGTGGTTCCCTTTATTTTATTTGTACATAAAATGTTAAAATGTTAAACAAATAAGAGAATCTAAAACGTGCAATCTGAAGTATACGTAAGGAGGACAAGGAGAAAGCAAAGCATTTCGCAGTACCCTCTGTGAAGGCCAAAACCCCTCCTCCTCCTTACTTGCCCCACCAACCCGACATGGTGGTGGAAGAACTTTACCTGGACCCCAACGAACCTTGACCTGCGCCACCCCAAGGTCAGGCCCTGACAGGCCAGTCCAGCCTGTCTGAGCAACCCAGCCCAGGGAAGGAGGAGTTCACTCCTCCTTGCACAGTCCTGGTTCAGTTGAATTCAAAGGAGGAAATTTGCTATGAGGATCCGGCGCCATACAGGTTGGCCCACCTTTCCGACAGTTCTTCCTCACTGAGAAGGGCATAGCATGGAAGTTCTACTGTATATGCCCGTAACACTTGAAAATGAGCTCCTTGACACAGCTGCAGACATCACCTTGATGTCATCAACACTGTTCAATGAGTTGTGGACAATGGCACGTCGATCAAACAAGGACCTGAAACTGCGGGCCTGTGAGCTTGACATCCAACTGTACTCTGCCACAGGTACCACCTTGAAAATGATGGCATTGGTAAACATCTCAATGAGCCTCACTGACTTGAAGGATTTCACAATTTGGGCACAGGTCTGTCGGCCTCTGCCTATCTCTCGTCCCCAACTCACGGAAGCTCAATGTTATGTCCTTGAGTCCAGAGCCATGGCGCTCAGAGCCCCGCCTCTCCAACCCCAGATAACAGGGGATGCGGAGTCACCAGGCACAGCTACCGACGCCCCTTGGACACCTTCATGGCCCCAAGATGAGCTTTTGAGTCAACAAGACACCCTCCTGGGTGCTTTCACCTCTTCCACTGCGGCAGATGAATACTGCCCGCAGGTGAAAAACGGCATAGAACTTGACGGTACCAAAGTCGGGGATGTGGTCTTGGCCCTCTGGGCAGACAAATCTGCCATCAGCCAGGAGCTCTATGAGTCAATTTCACAGGGCAACCCTGATCTTCCTCTGGTCCAGCCATTTCCTTTTAAACCCTGTCCCGCAGATGTCATCGACCGCCAATGTCGTCTGCGCCTTGAAGTTGACTGACTCATTTCTTTCTGGTCGTTCCCAATCTACCACACCCTACCTATGTTGGCAGTGACGTACTGGTTAGAGTGGATGTTCAGTTGGACACAGTCAACAACATCCTGTGGTCTCTGACAGAAGTGCGGGATGACTCCACTCCGCTCCTGATCCTGAGAACATGAGATCAGGACAGACAATTCCTGAAGCTTGCCAGGTGGCCAATGAACATCACATGATGGTACCTGCCAACACCCAAAGAGTGTACACTTGAACATACAACCTGGTCAACGTTGTACTCACTTCCAGGCATTCTTTCAACCTTCTCCCCTCTTCTTTGATCTAGGGCTGTCCATAGAGGCTACCCCTCTAATGGAACTACATTCTAGATCAGCCTACCTGTTTGTACAGACAAGACCTCAGAGGACATACTGATTCCCAAATCCACTCTGCTGGGTTGGTTGATCAGCACTGAGTTCCATGACTTTGAGCTAAGAATTCCAGTGATTGGGCAAGTTCCTCAGCCATTGCTGACAGACCACTCTGACACAGGAGTGGTCTACACCAAGCCTTCCAGGGCCATTGCTATCTTTCCTTCCATGACGACACCGTGTGTCGAGTCGACCTTACTGACCACAAACAAATGGTTCTCCAAACTGTCAGTGTCTTGTCTGTCAAATCTTCACTGGAGCCCACCTCTGTGTCGTCAACCAGACACAACGAGGGGATCCGTGGCACCTGACCCAATGGGATGGCCTGACCCAGACTTTGTAGCCTGTGTGGAACAGGTGTTGACAGAAGCCAACAAAGCGTTGGCAATGATGAGGAACGTGGGAGGCTCCGTGATCTCCTTTTTAAATACCAGACTTCCTTTGTGAAAGATTCTCTTGACTGTGGTTTAACCATTTGGTGTGTCACTCCAGGCTCTTGGTCCTGCCATGCAGATCTTCTGCATGGCAGGACCTCTATCTTTCTGATGCTTCTTGTCATGCCATTTCTGATGCAGATCTCAATGCCACGCCTGGCTTGCGACCCTTGTACCAAGTGCAGTCTTCCCTGCGCGTCGTCAGTGGTCTGCTTGTGCACGTCTCTGACGCCGTCACTTCACCTGCATTCGTGGTACCTCAGAGGGGTGATGTTGATGCATACCCATGACTCTCCATGTGCAGGTCATAAAGAAGTCAAGGCGACATACTAAGCACTCCAGCAGGTGGCTTATTGGCCACACATGCGAAAAGATGTAGGAGACTACATCAGAGGCTGCCTAATCTGCTGCCAGTTTCAACCAGCAAAACCGCTTCATAGAGCTCCCTTGCAACAAAGGGGCCCCTTCCCCTGGTCAGACCTCCAACTGGGTAGGACCTCTCAACAAGTCGGCCAGAGATAATAAGTATTTCCTCACGGTCACTTGCACGAAAGTGCAAGAGGACACAAGGCCTACTATGACCAAAAAGCGTCCCATGACGAACTCCAAGTTGGGGACAATGTGTGGTACTACCTAGGGATGGGTATTGAGGACCGGTATTTATTGTTACAGAATATCAATAAGCTCCTGGACAAACGGTGCTGCTATCGGTATTTATGTAACGTTAACGTTCCGCTATGTCTCCGATGTTAATTCATTCCAACGTCTGTTCATTCTAACATAGCTGGCATGCGTCCTCTAATGATGACGAATCTACCGATGTCAAGCGATTACGTTTGACGTTGCATCCGACTCCACTCCACTCCACTCAAGTAAATGGCGGACAAGGCAAAGTGCTCCAAAGTTTGGGCTCACTTTACTAAATTCAATGACAGCTCAGCTAAATGCAATTTATGCAAAAAGGCAGCTGCATCTAAAGGGGGTAACACCAGTATGAAACATTTACAAGCAAAGCATTCTATTAATCTGAAGCAGTGCAGCATATTTGAAAGCTTTAGCAAAGCGGCTAATGCTAATGTGGCTAATGCTAACGTTAGTGCACCGTCCTCAGTGCAGCCTGAGCCTCTGAGTCCCATTAGCCAAACTAAAATTGCGACTGTTTCGTCCTCGTCAAGTCAAGGTAAAGGTTGTTTAAAAAGTCTGTAACGTTAGTTATTAACTCAGTAAGGATGCTGTTAGCATCCGTTTTTAAGCAATTTGTGTTACTAAACCCCAGTTATCACCCCCCTTCCAGAGGCACATTGTCAGACACCCTTATACTTGCTTGGTATGAAGTTGAGAAGAAAAACCTCATCGATGAGCTTGCCAATGAGCTAACCCTAACCCTAACCCTAACCCTAACCATAACCCTTCCGCACTGGGCAGGTCCGTACATGATCACGGACAAACTCTCACTGGTGGTGTACCAAATCAAGATCAGCAAGGTCAGAAAGAGCCAACGTTCAAATGGGTCCATCGCAACCAGATCAAACCACACCAAAACCCCATGGGACTTGTTGGGGACACCAACATCCCAGTTAGGTCATTAACACTAGAGAGCATACTTAAGCACCCAGTGGTGCCAGTCGCGAGTAGTTTAGTGAATATAAAAGTCAGTATTGTTTGTGTGTTAATTGTAGGAAACAATTGAAGGTCAGGTGTCTCTACTTCGGTCTACAGATGTACAGTATCTGGTTTCAAAAGAAGCCTTTGCCGCCGCATTTCATCCTTTAGACACTAGGGGCAGCAGAGTACTTCAATCCTGATGGCGGCGGACGATGAACGGCACACACACACACACACACACACACACACACACACACACACACAATCTTTATACTAGTATTTTTGTTCGTTTTTATTAAATAATTTATTCTCTTTAGAATTGTTTTTATTATTTTAGAAATTTGAATTGAATTTGGATTAAAGATTTTGGATAGCATGGCATCTGACGGAGCTTTGAAATACCTTTAAGCTTTCTGCAAGTAATACAGTTAAAGTTACATGAATAAACATTTATGAACTAGTGTGAACATTTTATTTAAACTTTAAACATTTTATTTATTTTATTTTATTTAATTTAAATGTTCTGACACAGAATGTTGCGCCCTCAGCAACACTGAATCCTGGTCAGAGCGAACAGCTGGTTTTGTTCTTGTAGCAGACAGCGAGAGATTGGACCTTGTGGCAAAGAAATTGTTGTTCCTCCACATTCCTCAACCCATTAACTTTTAAACCTTTTTAGGGACTGCCCTGGATGTCCAGCTGGGAGACTCCCTTTATCTCTCTGCAACGGCTAAAGTGCCAAAATGACACTTCATGGTGGTGGTAAAACTATGACAGAGAGATGTTCTGATATCATAACAGGAGAGAACCCAGGATGTAGGACTTAGTGACAGAGGTCAAACCCAGATGGGACACACAGCTTGAACTGTGTTGTTTTGTTTTGTCGGTTCTGTTTTTCTGTTCTCTTTGAAGTACATGTGGAAAACTGGAACCAAACCATAAAACTCTAAGGAGACAACATAAAGTGGACCAGGACAATATTAAACAACAGACTTACATTGTCTATATTCCCTGTTTCCTCTCTACATAGTTGAACACAGAGGAGACAAGCTCTCTTCTTTCCCCCTCTCTGTCTCTTTCTCCCACTCTCATCCTCCTTATCAGCAAATAAACTGTCCAGGCGCTAGTCATAAAACTGGCATTCCTGAGGAAAATAATCTCACTGTCTTGGCATTTAACCAAATTCCAAGTCAACATCATCAAAATAATGTTTGACTCAGTCAGTATCCATCTTAATGTACAGATCTTTTCATGAAAAAAGGTCCATGTTCCCTCGTCCTACAATTAAAATAACTATAATTAGGAAAATAGCAAGAAATTTACAAAATAGATGACAATGCATGTCATCGCCAAAGCCTATTGTAACTGCTTGTTACTTTTATTTTCTGTAGTCTTTTCTTTGTTGATGTAACCAAATATATATTTTATCTCTTAAAATTAAATGCTAGTATCAAAGTTTGAGTAGTTTAATTGGTTAGAAATCTCTTTTCTGATATTATTCACACCTGGTAGATAAGTAAGAGATTCATGCATTATTGTAAATATTATGAAATAGGTTTTATAAGTAAGTAATTAGATTTCCTTTGTTCAGTGTTTTGAAAATGCTTTGATACAAAAAGATCAAATGTTTTATTTTTGTTACTTTTCTTTTTATGTTCATACCAATATACATTTTTACAATATGTAATATAAATACGTATACAGTTTTGAAGGAATCAGATGTGGTAAGATTGGAAGAATATGATGGAGGAATATACTCAAATGTCTATGTTAAAAATTTGTCAGAAAAAAAAGGACAAGGACTCTGATTGGAGGTGTTGTGGAAAAATCAGTCTTCGATTCTTAATCAAAAACAGCAATCAAGGTAGAGTTGAGTTAACAGATAGACTTTATTATAAAGTGACATCAGCCAGGCTGGTCTGCAGAGCTTCCGCCTCTCTCAGCCCCAGCACAGTAAAAACACTTGGATGGCCCTCCTCTTCCTGGGGCCTCCCTTACATTCCTTTCTGGGGGGAGGGTCTTCCTGTTTTCTCCACCATTATGTTCAGTTTCCCCCTCTCTGTCTAGTCTCCTCCCCCCTATTCTTGCTCGGTTCATAAATATATTGGTGGCAAACCGAGGCTTAGTCTATTTAAAAAATATATGGCTCCCACCAGTCTGGCGGCAAGCCAGATTTATTATTATTATAAGATATATACAGTATGTGGGTCATGACTACTGTGGTTGTTTTTTCCTTGCTATACATAGAGCTAAGTTTCCTGATGACAGTTAACCCTTCAGTTAAGACAATACCTGAGTTATGACGTAAAGTAATCTGTGTCTGGTGCGGCTCCTGCCACTCTGGCAGCAAGCCAGATTTACCCAAGCTATGTTGCTTAGTTATACATTCCTATTAGTACACATATTATACTATAGAGGCTGGATCTAAGTTCACGCCACCAATCCGATCTTATAAAATTTCCCAAGCACTCTTTGTTCGTGGCGCAGCGCAGAGAGCAGAGCAGCCCCGGAGACACCAGTCAGACAAGAGCGAAGGAGGGGGGAGCAATGAGAGACCATAGCACCGCCTCCCGTCCGGGTGAATCCAGGAAGAGACGGGGCTTCACCACATTGCCGCAGCCATCGGCACGGCCCGCCAGTGGGATCCACTCCGTCCCTTGGTACCTCACCATGCCAGGCAGGATCAATCCATTGCTACTGTTGGCGATCATGTCGCTATTGTCGGATGGGTCGTTCTTTCTTTAATGTCTTTAATTCCTTTCACTCTTAATTCACAGATCAGGTTTAGAAGTTAGTTCAGAAATTCCCTCTTTAGTTACAACTCCACTTATTCTCTCCAATCTCATCAGATCACGATGTTGAGTATCTACTTTATGTAATCCCTTTTAAACAATTATATGCCTGATACTTGTAGACACAGAATTATTTTAACATTTGATATTCGTGAGGGGGCACACAAAATCACCACGATGGGTGCATCCACACAGGCAATTCCATATGACAATATGAACAGTAACACTGTGTGTGCACTCCACACTGCTCACAATGGCAATTGCGACCGTCAGTCTGTGTGATTATATAACCGCAAAAGACTGCGATTTAATTAAATAAAAAATATGTGCGTGCGTGAACGTGTTCGGAGCCGTGAAAGCCGCGGTTTGGAGCCACGAAGCTGGAAACGTAACACATTGTAGCACTGTGCCCTGGGGCGTTGCTTATAAATGACACGGGAGATGGTTGTCTTGCAATCCAGTGCATTTATTTATCTAATACTGGTTACTGTAGGCTGTAACTATGCCAAACACAAAACAGAACATAAGATGCAAGCTCACTCTTAGCTCTCTCCCAGCTTCTTCCTCGAGCCACACGCACACCGGCTCCTCCCCTGCCTCCTAGTCCCGCCCCTCAAGCCTCCCAACCAATCGCAGTTAACACAGGTGATTGACGGACAACGGTATGGAAAGAACAGCTCCATTGACTACATAAATCATAACTGGCCATAACTAATAGTCAGCAACACAGAGACAATAACACCATCAATAATCACATTACAGTTTGAATTGGAACATAATTCAACAGGATTGTTACAATACCTTTCAAGCTACAAATAATACATTTGTGAATAATAATAAATTTGTGGTTTCAATGATAATTAAAACATGGTAATAATAATAAATTGCAATTATTGCATACATCATGCTTTTCATTCCTTAATAACATGTTACTAGTCGCCTTATTTTAAAATGCATAATGGTTTGATGGAGGAAAGGGACGTTTCAGAAATTTGGCTCTTGCGAAAATATTTTTTGTTAATGTGGCTCCTGAGCTGGGAAAGGTTGAGTACCACTGATCTATACAAAGGGAAAGTTGTTCATCATCGTGGCACTCATTGGCCGGGCAGCGTACAGCGCGGACCAGAGCTGACGTGGTGGGTCTTCCTCAAACACCAACTTGAACTCGAACTCACCTTACTCAACCGCAGCAATCCCGGTTCAAATCCGTATTTGTTTTGTCTTATTTTTCTACCGTATTGTTACTATTTATTATGCTAATTTAGTTACTGTACTTCACAGTAAGTAAGTCACTTTTTACTGTACTTTTATTAGTTATTTATTAGTTTATGATTTGTAGACTGCATTAACAGAATTATTCATACCACCAATTCTGAATCACTTTATTTGTGTAACATAATATTGATTAGTGCAGTTAGTTAGTGGCAGTGCAACCTTCAAGTACTGACATGTCAAGTGAGATACTGTAAAGAAAAAAAAGGCAAGTATAAAAAATGTAGAGATACAAATTAAAGACACAAACTATTACTATTACTACCACAATTACTACTGTATTACTGGAAGTAAGCGCTCACACATCAAACAAGGCAGGAAAACACATCTGGAAATGTAACTTGTGGCAGCTTGTAGAGTTCAACCGTTAATTTCCTTAATTTGTCCAAGTAGCGCTTCTTTGCTTCTTTGTTCAGCTTCTCTCGGTAAGGAATCTTGCATTTGATCTTCGCACGGCTCTTTTGCTGTGAGCTCTGTGCTACAGTATGGCACCTGCTACCCAAGAATGCAGCTTTCTGTCTGGAGAGTGTGCTCACATGTGCTATCTGGTCGTGGAAGGTGCGCACTACGCCTACCTGTATTTACCTGTACATATTCACCTGCGGCAATGTTGTGTCATTTGAATCTACATCTGTACTACATGCGGTTTTATCCAGTTTTGAGGTGTTCCTGTTTTGAGTCACCCCGACCAATTGGCTACCAGTGGGGGTGACTCAACGCATTTGTGAACGACAGTCAACATTGTCCTTAATCATGTGTGTTCTATTTAGGAAAATGACATGGCTGTTCCTGATTCTCGGCCTAGCGACCAGCACGGCGCTCACCGAGATCATAGAACCAGGACCAAGTTCTGGAATAGTTCTGAAGGAACAACATAGACTGTTAATCACCGGTTGTCGCCTGCACACACAAAGTGTTTGTCAGGCTGAATCCTCGAGTGGTATGTAGAAAGAATGTTCCTACCATGGCTGAACTAACCAGCTGGGCCAGACAGAGTTGGAACTATGAGGTCCTATGTCATGCCGAGGCGGACATGACTCATATGTTGCAGCAGCTGCACAAATTCACCATCACCTTCTGATGTCCGATATGCTGTGAGACTGTGAGACATCCTCAGTAGACACCTTATCCCTCTCTCACTATAGGACCTGTTAACTATGGCCACCAGAGACATAGTCACACCTGTTCAATCCCACCTAGCCTACATATGCGTTAGCGCTGTCCCCATCTATGTCAACCCAGAAGACAGGAAACTAGCTTTCCTCATCAATTTACCTATTGTGGCTTCAGAAAACAGACTAAAGGATGTGGCCAATGTCAGAATTTGGCAAGGCGACATGCACGTTAAGAGTGCAAACCCATTCGGTCGTCGCCTATCAGGACACCAACCCTGACTTGTACCTGGCTCCTAATCTGTGCACACTCACCAAAGAAATCCATGTGACGTCAGCGGTGTTTCTTTACGGCGCCGGCTGAGAGAGGGGTTCCCCAGCACAATACCGCTGCATCTCGCCTTCCAAACCAATGCTGCGTTTATCTGGCGCGTATCCATTGAGATCTACATGAACCAAGGATGGAGCCAAGGTGACAGCTTGAACCCCGGCAAAAGGTTCCATCGAAGACATTGCTTCTCATCCATTCTCTGCTGTTATCTGATGATACGAGTTGATGTCAATAGGGCTTCTCTTTTTCTATGAGGTCCAAAACAGATGATTGACAGACAACGTAATGCTGTGACATCAATCAGATATACTCACAATTGTTTAATGAACAAAAGATGAATACAGTGTGTGTGTTACTATTTTCTACATTCCCCCCTTGGAGATGGAACATCTACATACACACATTTTTAATTATAGCTAACACATCTAACTCTTCTTGGCTGGTCCAGGGTAAAAGATGTCCTCATCACATGGCGATGGACCAAGGGCAGGGATGGCAGGCACCAAGCATCTTCACCGGGACCATATCTTACCCGGAGGCATCATACTTATGCCGGACTTTGCCTCAGGCGCCGTCATTGCCATCTACAGCCATTGGTCGATAGCCAGTCCAATGGTCTCATCATCGCGGTCACCTGGGGCGTCCTGGGTAGGTCATTAGTTTCATCCACCAGGAGCGCTACATCAGACATTGCAGACATCATAGCCATTTGCAGAGCACCAATCATTCTCATTATCAGTGCACGTATCACAGGAAACACACAACACCCTATAATCATTAGAATTTTTGGCCAACAGTGCCATCCATTTCCCAAACATCCTCTCCAGCCAGTCCATTCCCCATTGGCCATGGCCCGCGTTCACTTTCAGTTCCACTCGGAGGTTGGCCATGGCCTGGGTGAACTTCCCATCTCCCATCTGCAGTGTTATTGGGAATGTAGGTGTAGCACTGGTCTCCAAACATGGTGCATACCCCTCGTTCCTCTGCGAGGAGCATGTCTATAGCCTGTCTGTTTTGCCAGACCATCCGCAAGGTGCCGTCCAACTGCTCACCCAATGCTTCAAACAAATCAAACAAGTAGTTGGCAAAATGCTGCTGATTGTAATAGATATACTGTAGTTAATCGCATCCACATAAACTGTGGGGGTGTCCTTAAAACGAGATATTGCGCGTTTGTGGTGAAGGGACGAGTCTGACGCGGATGCCGTAATTAGGTCAAAATTGAATTTGGATATAATAGTCACCTGCTGGACTGATTGGCACACACATGCATCAAAATTATTTGCGTGCAGTTGACTACCCTTGAATTTAACGGTGGACGCCTGTTTTCAGCCGGGACCGTGGAGAATCCCTGGGGGCCACAGTTAGTGACACCATATGGCAAGGGAATCACAGTTAAGTGAGGCCACGGGCGGGAACATATGTAGCAGGGTTCACTCTCGTCATACTCTTGTCTGGCATTGTACTTTTGCTTCTCCCGTCATACGTTTAGATCCGATTGTGTCCAGGCCTGCTCATTACCAACGATAACTTAATGTCTTGCTCGCTTGACAGGTGCGCCATAAGGCTCGTTTATATCCAAAATTGTAATACCATTAATCTTGAAAGTTAATCTACTCAGATGTGTGGGAGGGAGAGACAAAATAAATATGTGAATAATTACATTTCAAAATTAGTAAATAGGTCATCTTTTAAACAAAAATAGATAATTCCATCTAAAAACCATGGGTGCCAGGGACTCGGGCCCTGGGGTGTTTCCATGTTTCAACAGTACGACCGAAACAAGGTGTAGGTGCAGCTACTTAGATGACTCTGTTTGCTGGTTGTTTATGTCAGGTCTGGATCTCGTCAGGTCGTCCACAACTTCCTGGAGGGTCCTGCCTGGTTCAGGGGATGGCGTGCAGTGGAGGAGGTGGAACCATCCATCCCTCCCCCGGACCTTGGGTATCTTAATTGTTTAGCATAGTTAATCAACTCACTCTCACATTGTTCTAGTGACGGGCCCTTATGGGGTCCTTTCAAATAGGGGACTAGCATTGGTCTCCCTGTCATAATTTCCTGGGGTGTCAGGTGTGTACCCCTAGTAATGGGGTTTTTGCGGCATGGGACACTGATATGCGAAGTGTCCTGCTCTTCCGCAGTTGAAGCACAGAAGGGGTCCTCTTGAGCCGGTTGGCTGTCCACGTCCTCGGCCTCTACCTCCAGGTGGTCCTCCAGCTCCTGCTGGTCCCTGAGGCTGCCTTCTAGGGGGATATGGCTTTTGATCTGCTTCGGGTAGCATCTCAACACCATCTGGAGAGGTGTCTCCATGGGGTAACAGGTAATCAGTAGGTCAGTCA
This sequence comes from Cyttopsis rosea, assembly GCA_900302355.1. Classification (NCBI taxonomy): domain Eukaryota; kingdom Metazoa; phylum Chordata; class Actinopteri; order Zeiformes; family Parazenidae; genus Cyttopsis; species Cyttopsis rosea. Next base: position 25,273 of record OMKR01094445.1, read on the forward strand.
TGTCTTCCCTCCCTTTTTTTTTTTATTTAATTTTTTTTATTTATCAGTTCAACCATCCAACACCCAAAATTTCCTGTGAAAGGTTCTCATCTCACAATTTCTAAGATGATCTGTTCAAAATGGTACAGCATAATTTGTTATATTATCACTCAAAATTGGCAGTCTAGAGATAAAACAAAATCCAAATAAAATATAACTCAACTCTCCAAGTGAATAATTTCCAAAAATATAAAGACACATTGAATTAATATAACATACAAAAATAATAAAATAAATCAAAATTCAACATAAAAAAATATTAGACGAAGAAAATACAACATTATTAACCCAGGCTGCTCTTTAAATCTGTGTTTATTTTATTTTATTTATCTATATATTTATTTTTATTATTATAATTTTTTTTTATTATAATCTGAGTCATCTACTAGATACTGTCACTTGTCAGTCTGTCCAGTCACTCACGTAAGTATTACAGTAAATTACGCACAGACTATTGGCTCGGCGGCCACAGAACGTGTCGACACACTCACGGTGACACAATTTCACGGATTCACAATACCAATTGTGAACGCGATTCTAACTATATTTGGCTACATTGATAAAACAAAGAGGAGACATGGTGAAAAAATCAGGAGTAATGGCAGCCGCTATTTTCTACCGTGTGTGTGTGTATATAAATCTGTGTGTATTACTATTTTCTACATACTGAATGTTTTATTAAAAATAAAGGATGCATGTATTGCCTAGATCTGGGTCCGTGGGTATTTTGAGTCTTTCATGAGTGCTGCACCATCTGCAGATACAGAATCCCTGAATTTAGAACTTACACCCAAATTTAAGAGACTGATAATTATTAACGAGTGTGATTTATAATTTTAAGTAACAAATAACCCTACACATGCAAGGTTAATCTTAATAGCATCAGTATTTTATATGTATGTGAATTCTGTAGTTTTTAGCCTAATTCCAATAAAAAACTTGCCTGACTGAATGTAAAGGAGAAGAACACAGATATATTTATGGGAAAACATGTGCACGATAGTATAGATATTGCCTTTGATGCACAATGCTGTTGCTATTGTAGTGTCTGATGTTCTATATATTTAGTGATATCTGATGATGTAAGCTTTGATCTAAAACAGTGAGGACACAGCCGAAATTCCAGTGGGGGTTGGTCAGCTTAAACAAACGGGAGGCCCAGGGGTCTTCTGGACTGGGGGTCAGATGAGAAAGACATCTGACCACACCACCTCTTTATTGGGGGTCGTATGCGAGGGCGAGGGCGAGTTAGGAATGTCAGAAGAGTTACCAAATGGTTGGGGGTTTTATAACCCTGGTGTAGGAGGCTTTATAAGCCTGAACAGGAGAGATCACGTCAGAACATGGTTTTCAGGCCTTTCGATGAGGTGTTCTCCCCCATGATATTTTAATTGGGTTGATGCTGAACTTTTCTGTAATAAAATCAAGCTTTATACAATCAAGTCGGCGTCGGCGGACATCCTTTCCATCATCATCATCACATCACCATTGAAGGCAGACACAACAAAGTTGGCGTTGCAAACAAATTTAAATATTAATCAAAGACAACACAAGTAAACACAAAATGCAGTTTTTAAATGAAGGTTTTTATTATTAAGGGAGAAAAAAAAACCAAACCTACATGGCCCTGTGTGAAAAAGTGTTTGCCCCCCCTGTTAAAACATAACTTAACTGTGGTTTATCACACCTGAGTTCAATTTCTCTAGCCACACCCAGGCCTGATTACTGCCACACCTGTTCTCAATCAAGAAATCACTTAAATAGGA
>OMKR01094527.1:0-19967 GCA_900302355.1 Cyttopsis rosea
CCACCCCCATCAGCCCATCCATGTAGATAGAAGACTTGAAGGTATCTTCTTATCGCCTACTGTAAACATCAGATATACTGTACAGTGTATTCTATATGCTGGTTTCTATGGTTCCACCCCATTGTTTTCAACAACTTTGTTGATAACTCTGTTGTTATTGTACCGGCCTGTTTGTGATTCGCGTTTTCCATCGCATGGTGAGGATAAACATTGAACCGGAGAGTCTGCGTTGGGTTGGGTTGGGTTTGGTGGGATAGCCCACGACTCCACCCTCATTCTTCTGGAAATTAGCTCTTACTGCGGAGAGAACCTCACGGCTAATTAAACCGGAGCCGCTAACAGTCGAGCACGTACAGTGTTACAGAGGTCGATCTCCGTCAGTCATGTCTGTACCGCATGGATCGAACGGCCAGAATGCACAGGATTATGTCAATTATGAACCAGGACAGCGGTGTCTGGGAATAAGGGTGTAGGCAAATGTTGGAAGAGCTGGGTCATTCTCTCTCTCTCATTCTGTACATCTATGTATGGGCTGAGGATCTACTTTAAAGTCGTACTCTCTGTCTGAATGGGGCATTTGTGAGTCTGAAACCAGGCCAGCAGCTGTAGAACCTGCTAGTGCAAGTGGAAGCAGAAACTGTTTCCATATTGTTCCTCCAGCACTTTGGGAAGAAGTCCTCGAAAGATGTTTGTGTGTGTGTGTGTGTGTGTGTGTGTGTGTGTGTGTGTGTGTGTGTGTGCGTGCATATGTATTTAAATCTTTGTAGAGGAGTGCAAATTCCCTCGGTGCCCACAGAATCTCTCAACCATCCGACAAAGCCAAAGGTCTTTGGATTTGAGAAGCAGCAGCCACTTCCATGGAGCGTCCCAGAATGTCAGGGGTGTGAGATCAGGACCACAGGAATCCAACATAGGTTTCACAAACTTTCTGGATCTGTTTGGCTGTCTTGGCTCGACGCTGAAACTTGTACCTCGCCCCTTGAGAAGAATCGCGTTTTACTGCATTTTGACTAAAGCCAACAAAACTCTGATAAAACCTTGTTTTGTGGCTTGCCTACATTCTTCTCAATCTGCAGGGTGTTGGACAATTTATTGACCTTTCATTCCTTGATACATATTTTGGGGTAGTTGAAAATCATGAAGTGATAAGTGGTAATATGTGGAGTAGTGGTTGGCAGGTGAATGCGATGTTTGATACCTTATCTGTCACTCTTATTTTCCCTCTCTAACAGGCTTTTATTTTTGTTGCAGGGTGAGTTGGAACGCCAGCTCCTACAAGCCAACCCCATCCTTGAGTCCTTTGGCAACGCCAAAACAGTAAAGAATGACAACTCGTCTCGCTTCGTGAGTGATGCTCTTCTGTTTGCTTCAGTCATAGAATTAGATATTAGATAGTCTGAGCCTGTCTGGGGTGTGGGAGCACGTGGTACATTCAGAGGCTCAGCCTGGATATTAATACCAGAGGCCTGCAGCGCATAAACAGGGACTAAACATAAAGTCGGGAGGTCAGGTCCAGTCCATGACCTGTGTTGTGTGTCCACTTTCTGCTTTAGGTCTCCACAACCCAAAATAAGACAAAATACATTAAATAATTGTGCAAAATCAATTTTCTCCAGGTTCAGGCTCAAATGCTCTATAGATTGTTTTGTCTATAATCCTTGCATAGGCTAAAGTGGACTTTGGCGAGATAACATTGACAAAACAAGGATATTTAATGCAATTACTTTGGCCATGCAATTCTTTTTGGTTTTCTTTCAACAACTGCAAATTAAAAACACAATCATCTTCTCAACTTCATGGATTTTATTACACTCTAGCACTTTTCCTAAATGTTGTAAATGTATTTTATTTCTCTAGTTCCATCACCCAATAGCGTGGCTTCCAAAATGACACACAGCAGCAGGCGCTTCCTCTCCCGGTATTCAGATTCTTTCCGTTTTTATTCAGCTTTCTTTCTCTGACGGTCACAATGAGTTTCAGGAATTACAACTATTTTCGCCGTCAGCATTTTATTTCAACCGGTGCCTGTTAGCGCAAATAGCTTGACTGTGCGGTCAAGATTGATCCCCAATAGTTGACAGGGCACATAAATCAATGGTTGGGCTGAAATGAAGTAAAATAACGGGAGACTGCTGCAGAAAGATATGTGGGCGTGAACACACACATGGACGCACACACATAGATTCTCAGGAAACCGCAGGCATGCTTGGGATTCCTTCTGACCTGTAACCTGGCTTTTCCTAATATAGACATTCTGCGTACCTCTCTGTGTGACTGAAATTCACTAGAGAAAAAGTTGAATTGCCAGGGACGGCATCGCCAACACACATTTAAACAGTGACGTTGTACGCCAAATCCTTAAAATTTACCTGTGAGATCTGCCGCAAGGCCTCTGTTTCCCAGAAGTACCGTGTTTGACCTTTTCCACAGGGCAAGTTCATCAGGATCAACTTCGACGTGACAGGCTACATCGTGGGGGCCAACATCGAGACCTGTATCCTCACGATCTCGGAGCGGAGGGAGGAAAGATGGCTTCCCAAAGTAGATCAAAGTGGATGTAGTCATAGGGCCTCCACGGTGTCCGTGCCGTGACGATGTGTTTATGGCACCTGGATAGGAGGAGCGTGCTCATAGCTCATTTTCATAGTAATCCTTCATGTTTATTTATCTTCATTTATGCTCAGCAGAATGTTGGATACAGTTTCAGGGGAATGCATTTTCCTCTGCTCCTGAGAATCAACGTTCCAGTTCCTGAGATGGATTGTCTGTCCGCTTTATGAGAATTAATGACTTAAACTGCTAGTTGCCAGAGTTTCTGGAAATATTGACCCAATACTGAAAAACTGCACGCCAACAAAACCTTTTCCCAAATGACGACATTCTAGAACGTAAGCAATTCTTTAAATTCAGCGGAAATGTAGTGGAAAGTTTTAGCTCTTTGCTCTTTACTTTACATAATCGATCCCGGTCAGCCCTGAACTTCCCACTGCAGACCTTCTGGAGAAGTCGCGAGCCATCCGACAGGCCAAAGATGAGCGGACCTTCCACATCTTCTACCAGCTGCTGGCGGGAGCTGGGGAGCACCTGCGCTGTGAGTGTCTATAGAAAGCAGGGTTAGAAAGCAGGGTTAGAATGCAGGGTTAGAAAGCAGGGTTAGAAAGCAGGGTTAGAATGCAGGGTTAGAATGCAGGGTTAGAAAGCAGGGTTAGAAAGCAGGGTTAGAATGCAGGGTTAGAAAGCAGGGTTAGAAAGCAGGGTTAGAAAGCAGGGTTAGAAAGCAGGGGTACAAACACAAAGAAAGAGCTTTCAGCCCGATCTCCTGTTTCACACTTGGCTTCAGCAAGGTTCCATTTCAGTTAAAGTGGAAAGTGGAAATCCATAAAATCGTCTGTTTTGGGTCCTAGAAACGTCTCGCCTGATTGATTGACTTGTTTTTTTTTTGTTCTTGGTCATTTGAGGTGGTGGGGATCTCTTTTCATTCGAGGGTGCTGTTCTTTTTTGTGGATGTTCATCCATAGCGACAGTTTACTGACCACAGCTGCTTTATCAAATTCACTACCTTTCACTTCTTGCTCCTGCCCGATTTTTGCATTCTTGCCGCCACCAACGATGGCAGCAACAGCATATAGAGAAGCACATTCATAACGCAAATACATTTAATGGCTGTTTCTTAAAAGCTGACAGCTAAATTAAGTATCAAATATGGGGGTTTTTTTTACGAAATGATCTTACGGATTACCACTTTAATGACAACCATTTTTTTTCAACATTTGATGATAACACACTCTCTCTAGTGGACTTCGACGTGACAGAACTAATGTTTCATCTCTGGCCTTCTCTCCAGCCGACCTGCTGCTCGAGGGCTTCAACGGCTACCGTTTCCTGTCCAACGGCAACATTCCCATCCCCGGCCAGCAGGACAAGGAGAACTTCCAGGAGACTATGGACGCCATGCACATCATGAGCTTCTCCCACGAAGAGATCGTCTGTGAGTACAGGATCCGACCGACCCGCTCGACACGCACGCTCTCTCTTTCTCCCGTGCACTCTCCCTTATTTATTTTTTCTTTCTCTCCTTTTCCCCACAGGTATGCTAAAAGTGGCATCTGCGGTGTTGCAGTTTGGGAACATTGTCTTTAAGAAGGAGAGGAACACGGATCAGGCCTCCATGCCCGAGAACACTGGTGAGGACCGATTTTTGTTGATATAAAGCACCAGTCTTTTCTCGCATTAAATCAGAATGCTTATCATGTTGCATATTTCATTTATGCTGATTTTCAGATCCTGAAGCAGCCAGGCTATGTTTTTTTTTTTTAGACATACATTTTTGTTATGTGTCGAAACTGAGTTGGGCAGTTTTATGGACAGACCTTTCCAGGCATTGTGTACAGTATATAGCCATAGGGGGTTGTACATTTGTTCTTCAGCGAACATTGAATCTGATATCTGTCTAAATACCATTTTCCTGTAATTCATGACACTGTATCTCACGCACTATATAATGTGAATCCTAAATTCACACTTCGCAACCCCCTCCCAGCTGCCCAGAAGCTGTGCCACTTGCTGGGGATGAACGTGATGGAGTTCACCAGAGCCATCCTCTCCCCCAGGATCAAAGTGGGGCGCGACTACGTGCAGAAGGCTCAGACCAAAGAACAGGTAGGACGCTGCCTGACGCCACGACAGCGCTAAGAGCTAAAGAAAAAACAAATATACGTATAAAAACTCATCAAACCGGCAAAAGGACAATTTCCTTATCTTGCATCTTCCAAATAACACTGTTAATGTTATAATATACTGTGTCAATGTCAATATATTGTGTTTACATTGGCATTTCTGTTCCTTAGGTTTGTTCTTGCATAGCTGGTAACTTTTAACTCCACTTGTTGTATGACTTGATTTTTTTGATTTTTTTATTTTAATGAAAAAATTAAAAAAAACATACAGGCCCACGTAGGTTTGGATTTTTTTTCTCCTTTAATAATAAAAACCTTCATTTAAAAACTGCATTTTGTGTTTATTTGTGTTGTCTTTGACTAATATTTAAATTAGTTTGATGATCTGAAACATTTAAGTGTGACAAACATGCAAAAAAATAAGAAATCAGGAAGGCGGCAAACACTTTTTCACACCACTGTATATATATATTTTTTTAACTATTGTGGAAAACAAAAAAAAAACATCTTAGGATGGTGGAGTATGAATTCCTCAGACTTTTTCCACCCCCACCCCCCATTTTCTCAGACGCTGGTTGCCGACCTGGAGGGCGACACCCACGGAGACTTTGAGGACCTGCTCGTTGCCCTGGTAACGCCTCCCGATGTCTATGACTGTGCGGAGATAATCAAAGCCATTAAGGTGAGCTTCTGGTCGATGGCTGTCAAAGTGACGCGGGATGGGAGGGTCTCTTTCGGGCGTTTTGATGTGATTATTCTACAGTATATGGTTCCCTTGGAAGTCCTGTCAAGATCCAAATGACTCGTATCTTTGATTTTGCTTATATAACGTTTCTAGTTTCAACTAAGATGAGTTATAGCAAATTTATACGTAGTAGTAGTTGTATTTGTATTATGCCTTTTAGTTGTAGTTGTTGAGCAAACTCATTCTATAGGAAATAAGTTATAAGAAAATAACATGAAACCAATATGATAGAAAAATGGCAATAAAAAGGTAAAAAACTGATTATTGATTACTGATAATTTGAAATGTTTCCGTTTCAAAGCAGCTGAAACATGAATACCAGAGGTGTTTAGACTGGTCGTCTAAAGATGATGAGTAGCAACGATTTAGTTTTTATGAAGTTTCAAAGCACCCGAAGAATCAGTCAAAACTTTCTGATGGCTTTTCAAAATCTTCCCAAACGAGAAATGCATGAATATTTGATTTCAAACACTAAATTGCGCTTCAAACTAACTTCATATTTCACATTTTTGTCACACTGTTTAAGTTACTTACATTACTTTCGAACCAGTAGTCTAAAGATCATCAGCGGCAATGCTTAAAGGTTTGGCTGCCTGTATCCTTTAATGGAGCTACAGTTATTTAGAATCAGAAAGCTGATCATTAAAAAACAAAAACAAACAAAAAACACGCCGTAGAGTTGGTTAAATGTGGTTAAAGCAGCATATTTATGTTACACTGAAGCCCATGCTGTTCTGTTTCACATGCAGGGGGCTGGCACCACAGAAAGCACGTTGACTGAAATGTTTGCCTCCAGATCCAGCAAACAAATCCAAGCCTTCTCTGCAGCGTACCTGGCTGGTGAGCGTGTATCAGCAGCGCATAGTTCAGTAACATTTCTATGAGGAATGTACGGTATGCGTCGTTTCCCAACCTTTTATGCCACGGCACACTTTTGGCAATGAAATAATCTCACGGCACTATACCACTAAAAACGTCAGAAACTGTTCTTATTATTATGCCCTACTAATCGTGATGCATGACTCGCAAACGATTCATTCGTAATGAACAACTCTTAAATTACTCAGGAGCCAGGATTCAATTCACAAACTGAAAATAATTAAAGGTGCAGTGTGTATAGCGGCCTCTAGCAGTGAGGTTGCAGATTGCAACCCACTGAATTCCCCTCCGTGTCTGAGGCAGTGAAAAATGGCGGCGTCCATGGAGGAGAAGCTACGGTGGCACAAGTCCCTCTCTAGAGCCAGTGTTTGGTTTGTCTGTTCTGGGCTTCTGTAGAAACATGGCGGGGCAACATGGCGGCCTCCGTGGAAGGGGCTCCAGCCCCCATGGAGATATAAACAGCTAATTCTAAGGTAACGAAAGCACAACAATTCTTATTTTAATGGGATTAATACACTAATTAATACATACTTATGAATATTATATTCCATTCCATTTCTGCCAAGTCCGTTCTGCAAAATGCCACTAATTCTACACACTGCAGCTTTAACTCTCGTTCATCGTTCACTGGAAGTCCTCCCTCGCTCACCGTACATTAAAACAACGGAATGAAATGAACGGGTTGGAAAATCGAACGACTCGTTTTATTGAATGACTCGTCAAGAACCGAATCTCAAAAAAGAGTTAAACCTTTCACACATTTCAGAGTGAAATGTGCTCTACTGGAGGTGTTTTTCTGGCGGAAACTGATGAATGAGATTTTATTTATTTATTTTTGTTCATTTGTATTTATAAGTGGAATTTCCAACATCACGGCACACCTGACGATCTAGTGGAAACATACTTGGAGCTTGATTCCAGGCCGTTTGGTTTTCAAACCCTGTGTCTCCTCTGTTTCATGCCAGACACGGGGAGATCGATACTTCATGATCTGAAGTCAGAGGTTTCGGGAGACTATGGCGACACCCTGCTGCTCTTGGCCGAGGTACTGAGCAGTGACACATCAGGGCGCGGCCGGGGAAAACCAATGTGCTGCAACCACCACGGATACGCTTGCTTATCTCTCACCGAGCCATATACTGTATCTTTTAAGAGATAAACCGCACTCCTTTCTCTAGAGCTTTTTCAGCCAAAGAATGCTTATAAAGGCCATTTATTATATTTATTAGGAAGTCATTTTTTAGTAGACTGTGTTGCTACAATAGGTTACATTATAGCATTTTTACTTTAGGCCTTAAAGTGCGGCATATCTCACAAGTGCGACCTGAGAATGTTCCATCATTTCAATAGCATGTTGATGCTGAACAAATAAACTGTGATTTAATAAAAGTATGGAAGTTAAGAAAGGCTATGTGTTGCTTTTTCAGGGGAAGAGAGATGAGAGCACCAATGTGGACGCTGCCAAGGCAAAGGCAGATGCTAAGGTATTATCAGCTAATATTTAAACATAACACATGTATATAGAATTTTTAGTAATGGTGGTGTGTGTGTTGGGGTTTCAGTTGGACTTTCTGGCAGCCAGCTGTATTGTATGATTGGCTTCATGTCCTATTGGCTGTACAATTTTGGTTCTCAACATGTTTTCAGTCTTGTTTTAATATATGTATAACTCCCATATGTCTTCTCTCCTATAGGCTCTGTATGAAGCGGGGGAGAAGAAGTGGGGGACAGACGAGAGCAAGTTTATTGAGATCCTCTGCCACAGGAGCATCCCACAGCTCCGACAGAGTGGGTGAACATCTCAAGCACCCTCCTGTAGATAATAACACATCTAAAATAACATTTTTTGGCCTTTCATATGTTATTTATTTACTTGTTCCTCTTATTGCAGCCTTGGTAGAGTACAAGAGCATCAGCAAGAAGACTCTACAGGAGAGCATTGAGAGCGAGATGTCTGGCAACCTGGAGAAGCTTCTAGTGGCTATTGGTAAGAACAACACACTATAATGTGATTTTATTCCTGCCACTTCTTCATTGATTGTTTTTCCACTGGTGACCTTGATTTCTTAATTATTGGGGCAGGGTTGAATGTACAGCAGCCTTGAAACTCAAAGAAAGTGTCTCTTCCTCTTCTTGTTTCTGCTACCGCTCCTCAGTCAAATGTGTCAAGAGTGTCCCGGTGTACCTGGCAGAGAGGCTGTACAAGAGCATGAAGGTAAGTTGTGCTGTTTGGCGGCCTTGTTTTGTACTATGCAGACGACAGGTCTACCAACGGTTCCCCACACCAGATCCCCAAATTGTTTTGGTGCATCCTATTGTGCCAAAGCACGCCGGTTCCATTGGTTTGCAGCGGTGTGTAAAGGAATTTTAAGCTGCCGTTTTGCCTGCTGTTGTTCTGGTCGAGTCCATAACATTGGTTGAAATGTCTCACTGGCAAATTGACAATGGGATTGTGCAGACGCAGAGTGAACTATTCCACAGGTTGCTACATGCTGTCCCTGCACCCCATTATATTAAACTAAAGCAAAGAAAAGCAACAACATAGCTTGTATTTTATCTTCCCCATTGTGTGTTGTCCAGGGTGTAGGGACTACAGAGTCCACGCTGACCAGAATACTGGTGAGCCGCTCAGAGATTGACCTGCTGGACATCATAGCAGAGTACAAGAAGCTGTTCGGCACGTCACTCCATTCCCAATTAACGGTAAAAAGCATGCAGTTTCGATTTGTAATGTAAATTGGACACAATAAGGAGAGATCCTAACGTAATGCCTGACTTCCCTTCTCTTTGTCTAGTCTGAAGTGTCGGGTAGCTATGGCAACGCTCTGAAGCTTCTCATCGGTGGAGAGAACTAAGTCCTTGTTGGATGATGAACACACAGTATAGGCTGCAGCTTTACCCAAAGGCAGATGGAATTACAACAGGCATTAATCAATAATGATAGTATATTAAAAAAATTATACATATGCTTGAATATGGCTTTATCAATAGGTGTAACCAATAAAGCTAAATTCTGCATTTCTAGAAACACTGAAGTGACTAATAGTTATATTATCACTTTTGAAATCAATTGAAGTCGTACTACCTGTTTTGGACCAATAGTTTGTGTTGAATCTGCCAATCAACATCAAAGTAAATAACATTTCCCTTTTCAGCAGTATTTTATGTTATAAAATATTGTTGCACCTAGTTTGAAAGTTTTTTTTACCTTTTCAATGAAATAAAAGCTTTAATTCACTGATATTGTTTTTGAATAAAGAAACAATCTCAATTACATAAAAAAATATTTATTTGATGATTTTGCTTATGTTGCTAAAGCCTACTCCTACACAGGTCATCAGAACCTTGTCTCCTCCTTTCCTCTCATCTTCTAACGGCTTCTTGGTCTCCATCTTGAACATCATTTGGAAGAAATCTCTAATATGTCTTAGAAATTCAATCCTAAATGAAAAGAAAAGAAAGAAAATGGTAAATATTGGGACAATGTAATAAAAATAATAATTTAAGTTGTACATCCAAACTATTTGGCATAAAAATGTGCCATATTCCAACTAACAACTGCAAAACCACAGAACTGAATGATCCAAATGGCTCTTCTGCAATGGGTAGAAGTGGATTATTAAGTTGTATTGTATGCAACTGGTATTAAAAAAATTAATGAAATTGTTAATATTTGTATGATAATTAACCATCAACTAAAATTGGATGACCGTGACAGGCCTCGAACTGAAAAAAAAGAAAAAGAAAAAAAAAAGACTAAAATCAAATGTTTGTTTCCAAGAGTTTCCAGAGTTCTGGGATTTTATGTCATTTTGGAATTACCGATATTTACTAATATCAAATCTTCACTCAACCCATTACACCAACAAACCAATTATTTATGAGAAAATAGTGTGAACATGAATTTACAAAAAATAAAATAAAAAGAGGCAGGGGAACTGCCCTAGATGTATAAAAGTGGCTGCAGTAGTAAAATGAGGGGAATATTGCGATGGCACTGCCAATCTTCAGTTATCATAGTACTGTACTTGAGAGTGACACAGCACCGGTACCATGATAACTGAAAATGGACAGTTCATAGTCCAGTGGTGTCTCCTCCTCATTCATGTTGACGATTCAATGTCGTACAATTCTCATCCTGTCAGACAAAGTATGATCGCCACACAAATACATCTGAAATATTTTCATTAGTTTTAATTTGAATGGCTATATCTGCTAATTTTATATACAGATATGAACCACATACTTCACACAATAAGATGTCGACCTTCTTAAACAGCTATGCAAATGTAACCAAACACTCACAAAGTGCAGAATGCCAGAGACTGGCTTATCCAACTTGGATTAGCAACAACATAAACACAATTGGTTTGTTTTTCCAGCCTGTTTATTTGACCGGTGTTTCTCGTCCTAGCGTAGAGAGAGAACTTTGGAACGCTGTTCCCTGCCAAAAAAAAAAAAGGCTCTGTAGAAGAGTAACTACCGTGTAAGAGATTGGGGAATGTGTGTATGTGAGTCTGTGTGCACTGTTAATAAAAAAAATTTTTTTAAAAGGACTATATGACTGCACTAATTCTTTCCCCAAGTTTTGCAATAATCTTTTGATTTCAACTCAAGTTAGATAGATGGAACAACTGCACTCTTTTAGTAGTGTACACTGTATAATGTGGGTTTGACAAAATAAATTTTTACTTCAGGCTACAAAACGTGGTGTCTTAATTTTACAGAGTTCATGGGGTTTTGTGAAAATAGTTCCATATTCAGACCTTAAAAAATAACGCTTGTGTTTCATGATGCAGACAGTCTTAAGTTAAGGGGATAAAAAATAAAAAAATAAAAAGGATAAAAGAAAGCTGTAAACTGGATGGCGAAATGGAAGTGAGTGGGTTGGCGGCAGAAGAATATGGACCATTTTGCCGAGGTACCGTGGCACAACTTTAATATTCCACTTAAAATAACCTAATTACAGAAGTTTTAGAAATGTGATAGTTAAAAATTCAAGGCAAAATCATCATCTCGTTATTTTTATAGTGTGCGATTGTAGCTTACGTGTACGGAGAGAGGGGTCCGAGCAGAACCTTCGACACGTCCTGTTGGCCGAGGGTCATGAAGAGCAAGGCTAGGCTCTGATTGGTTGAATCGACGCAGCCACCCTGAAAACCAGAAGGAGGGACAGCAGAGGCACACGGCGTCAGAAACAAAAACATCAACAAATCACGTCACTGAGGCGGACATTTGTCAAAAAGAACTCACTCACCTCACATAAGCACATAGATAACTCTGATAAAACTGGCAAACACATTCACTTGAAAAACACAGTGGGATCCTAAAAGAGGCCAGTGGGCCTCTTTTAGGATCACCAGACTATGGAAGATATTAAGATCACCAGACTATGGAACTCGGCTGGTCCCGAAATTAGATTTATTGAGATATAGTTAAATGTTGCTTTTAAAGCTGCGTTACAGTAAAGTAATGCAACTTCATAGACTGGTCGAGGTGTTCTGATCAACACCTCTACCTGCTTGGTCATAATATCCACATTACTTCTTGTTTCTCAAATGTTTCTTCATCATCCACAAAATATTGTCAAACTATTGATAAAAGGTATTTGTCAAAACATATTGTGACATTTGATTTAGTCAATATCGCCGCGCCCTTATCCAGTGAATATTGCGATTAGTTTCATTATTACAAGAGTGAGGACTAGGGGTTACAGATTGAAGTAAAGTGAGGCGTCAATACAGTAGGTTCTACATCTCGGAAACAAGCTGCTCTTGTGGCATTTATTTTACATTGGGTACATGACATAATTTTGACGTGTATATCAGTGAACCACATTTCCACTAATTTTAACAACGCATGTCCCACTGACTTGGTTCTCTTCTCTACCCCTTTTCAACCGTGTCATTGTAATCACCTCGTTGGCTCAATGGCCGCCGTGCTCATCGCTTTTCTTCTCATTTTGCCTTATTATGCTCAACAGTATGTTTTCCCCACCTCTTGTAAAAACTCCAGAACAAGTTCTCTTGCCCTCCCCCTTTTCTTCAGTGGAGATATTTTGAGGACAGAGGGTCCAGTCTGTCGCCGTCTCTAACTAACAACATGCTGTTGTGCTTACTGCACAGCAAGTGAAGATCATGTTAGACTGGACACACGCTGCATGATTTCCTGAAATAATTCAGCAAAATGGACGTCCAAAGTACAATTTTGTTTAGAGAACATTACAGAAAGTCCTTTGCATAGCGGATCATCTTCATACATCTATGAAGGAAAGACAAACTAGCACTCAACGTGTGAATACATTCTAATAAACAGAAAAAAGTATGTGCTTTTTTCTGACCATTTAAAGCACTAAAACGGACAATTTGACAAGCAGAACTCAATAAGCAAAAACAGCCTGCAACAAGATCAATATTTTCAATACAAAACTTTGAGGTTGATGACTTCAAATGCAATCCCATGAGGATGATGTTACATAAGTCGATTTGTAAGTGTTAATACATTTCTATCAACTCGAAAACCATGAGAAGTGATTCTCACTGCCCTGGTAAGCCAATCTATAAATTTCAGACACATGACATCACATGACAACTTATTTCCACTATTTAGGCCTTAAGACTGTGACATTAATAATACAATTATCCGCTTTTGTTCTACCAAAAATAGCATCACAAAAGGCTACAAAAATATTTAATATACAGCCTCACACACACACACACACACACACACACACACACACACCCACAACTTCCCATCAAAGCCAAAAATAAAAATCCTGATCAAGTACAAGTACTATCAAGGCGTAATCAAACCTTCATAGTTTCAGGTCTTTCATCAAATATCCTCCATGTTGACAGTTGAACATGTGTGAGATTAGAAGTCCGACATACTATTGAAAAGCAAATGGACTGCTCTCTTATATAGATAGCGCTTTTCTAATCTTGCCACTTGTCATCTCTACCACTCAAAACGCTTTACAATACCTGCATCACGGCGGTGGCAACTGTGCAAGGCGCACACCAGCTCATCGAGAGCAGTTAGGGGTTCAGTGTCTTGAACCGGGAATCGAACCAGGAACCCTCCGATTACTGGACGATCCGCTCTATCTCCTGCGCCACGCCGCAGCTCCAATATAGATTGAAATTTATCAAATATAGTGCGAAATTTACAACTCAGATAAATTTAATAGAGATTTGAGATTATCCTAAACATCGTAAGGGTAGACAACTTTAAGTTCAACTTCTCCCGGTAAGCATTGAAGCTCTGACATTTCTTAGCCAACAAGGCATCTATAAATATTTTCTCTTAAAGTTGCAAAATTTTGCTGGTTAGAGAACAAGAATATTCACTGACAAAACAAAAAATACCATGACATTATAACGTCATATAAACTCTAAACATGACAAAGGGTAAACAACTATGCTGCACAACAGACCCCCTAAGAAAGAAAAGGTTATGACAATAACCAAGGAAAAGAAAAGATGTCACAGCAGAAAATTAAGATATAAAATGCTGAAAAGTTCAGACAACACCTGATGGTAGCGTTGAGCTCACCACTTGCAACTCCGCTCTATCGTTGCCTCCAAATAACAAAATGTCCATCATGTAGTTATGGTTTTTTACTACAAGCACAAGTTCACTGTACTGATTAACCACAAAACAAACACACACACACACACACATATATATTAAGGGTACCTATGTCCTCAAGAGCGACTTCGATACCCGTTCTTGGTTTCAAACATTAACCGTCCCAGCTGCTGTCATGCCCGCCCGGTGCCATCCTTCCCCTTCTCTCTCGCTCCGCTTGTGACCAGATAAACTTGCATGTTGCTGCCAGCCAGCAGCAAAAAGCCTCTACGCACGACTGGATGTGGCTGGTACATTATCTGCTTTACTAGTCCTTTTTTAACAACCAAACAAAAAAAAGTGCATTTTGATTTCACCACATTTTGTGGCCATTTTAACAGAAGTGTGTCCGCACCCTGCTGCCGGGGCTCTGCAACAATTCCTCTTTCAGCACTAATCAACGCTGTCCTGTCGGGCTAACTGGACTCACATGGCTCTTATGAGGAAGGGCTGAGGGAGGGAGGGAACCGCACAGTTGCAAAATGAAGTCGCAGAATCCCTAATCAAATATGTTTCATGATGTGGAGTTGTTTTTTCCGTTTGTGTGTGTAAAGCCTTTTCCACATATGTTTAAAAACTAATTTCATGATCATTTGATTCTCAGAGTTCAAATGCTTAAGCGCAATGACATGAAAACAGTTTATAAAACTGCTGAATGTTCTCATAACTGCCTACAGCGTAACCTGAAAATCAACAATTACAGATTTTGGCATTCACCAAGCAGTTTTTAAAATACCCAATATACTGGGTTTTACAATACTCCTACATAAACACTACAATTTGCACTTACATAAACACCGAGGTCTCAGTTGAATGAATGCAATCTCTAACCATATCGGAAGCAAAGTAAAAAAAAAAAATGGTGAATTCCTAAATGTGTATAAATATGTAAAAATAAAAAATAAAAATAAATTTTACTCTGTGTCAAGTATGCCAGCGACAACTAGTCAGACCACACCCAGAACATACAAGTACATCACAACAAATTCCATCAATTGTGGATTACTTAAGAGAAGAAGAATTTTGTGACTCTAAATGGAATTCCAATGGTGTTGCTGTTGGACACTGCTGTATTACATTTGCGAATTGGGCCTTAAAACCACCACAGATGTCCATTGTGTCTGGTGGCTCATGTGAGAAAGTAAAGGAAGAGTCTGTGTGTGAGAGGAGGGAGAGTGAGAGGAGGAGAAAGAAAGAAAGGAGACTTTCAACAAACACTTTATGCAGCATTATGGTAATGTTGTAATCTGCACAGAAAAAGTTATTTACTATTATTAGATAATGTAAAAAAAATTATTAGGTTGTCCAAGTCTTATCCCTTGACACTGGTTACTCTAATGATAGTATAGTCATTGCTAGGGCTGGGTATTGGTACTCAATATCTTTAAGGTATCGACCGAAATAAACCAATACCAAGTAGTATTGAAACTTCTCCATTTAAACAATACCTAAATTCAATCCTTTTATTTTTTTCATTCGATCCTTTCTGAACAGTGAAAGAGGTTTTTCTTGCTGTAATCATTCCTCCTGTCCTGGCTATTTGTTAAAATTATACTTAAAAATACTTCATTGTACAGTTTTGTAGTTATTTAATAAATATTTCAATCATTTGAACACTTTCAAAATGTATTTGTGTAAAAATCATTTAGATGGGGAAGAGTAGAGGCATTTTACGCAACTGAATGCTTCCAGTCACATGATGGGTATCGAATGAAGTAAGAAAAAAAAGGTATCTAATGAAGTACTCTATTGATATTGGCATCACTTTAAGGGTGCTGGTATCGTAATTTCTTTTTAAAAATACCCAGCCCTAGTCATTACATTATGTGATTTAGCAGATGCTTCCTCAACCTGGCCAAATCTAAATCAACCAGCTGCTCAAGGGTGTTTATTAGAATTTTTGTTTTCTATTATTTGGTCCTGCCCAGAGACATAGTTTTCCCGCAGTAGCATTCAGGAACGCAGATGTTGCTCATTTTCAAGGAATGTAGATAAATAAGTCCAGCCGCTATGCAGTTGTTACACGCTGTAATTCAGTTAAACACACGTCATCCCCAACTGTGTGACTGACAAGTGTGTGCATCTGTGCACATGTAAAGGATTCTCCAAGGTTTGGTTTTCTTTAGCTTAGGGCAGCAGCAGTACTTCCGAATGTCTGGCAATGCATCACATTCCTGGCCCATTAGTTGTTAAACAATAGCACCTGACATTGACTGAAATTTAATACGCTGAATGAGAGTGCATTTTTTAGACCCCATTTGGGCTCTCAATGACATTGCTTTTTTCTGTTGTTTTTTTTTAAGTTAAGTTTTATAACAGTTTTTGAAATCTATGACAACAAATTCCAAACCCATTAAGGCAAACTAAGCCTTTAAATGAGCATAGAATCATTGGGAAGAAAAATAATGAAACAAAGACTTTTTACAATTCCCAACTAGTGAGTATGTTTTTGTGATGCCCACCCTGTGTATCTCCTCCAGGAGCAGCTTGGCACAGCTCTTGCCGAGGTCCTCAGGGAGGATGGGCTCTCCCTGCCCCTGCGGAGTGGACGAGAGCTCAGCGCTGAGGAAGGAGCCGTTCAGGGTCTCTGCCACGAGGACCAGACCAAATCCTGGAGACCTGAGGAAACACAGAAAATAGTATTTTCTAATAGATGACTCATGTGAATCATGCAAGGCATACCTATCTAAAACATTTTATACAAATAATTAGTTTTAGCTTTGTGGTGAGTTTTTGTATTTTAAGAGTACTCACTTCCCTGAGTTGGCCCCCTTTAGGTGGTCAGTATAGATATAAATGTCTGGAATGAACTTGTTTAGGATGCTTCTGGTCGACTCCACAATCCGGTTGGCCATCTGGGGCGAAACTCTCACTGAATATCTATGTACACACGGTCAAGGAACTACAATACATTACAGGTGTTGGTTCAGTTTGTACTCAAACAGATCCTCATCCAGTTTCTCCACATAGTCTCTGAAATATAAATGTATACTTTTATTGCTAATAGTTAACATAAACAGAGACAATATCACAGGCATTACTACTTTCCTGAACGTATTGAGGAGAGATGGTAGAAAAGTAATGAATAGATGGCTGGATCTACTTTTGTCCAGTGCTGGATGTTTGAATCATCACATACTCAATTTGGAACCACACAAGAAGACACAGATTGAACTGTAAACAACCCATATAGATTGGATTTACACCAAATGTATTCTGGACTAATAATTATTTCTAGGGTAACAGTAATGATAATCCCGTCAAGGATACGCTACACCTCTGATCCTCTTGATCTTTCCTGGGTCCATTAGCTGGACTGGCCGGAGCGTTCTGCGAATGGGACAGGAGAAGACAATCTCTCCTCCACCACCAGGCGCCATTCCTCTCTTCACCACCTGGTGGCAGCAGCAGCAGTGGATGACAGAGTGCACAGAGAATGAAAAGGAAAGTAAGAGTGTCACAGACAGGAAACAGAGTTTTTCAAACTCTGAAAAATCTTTGGAAACACAACCATAACATGTGAACAGGCATCCTATTAGCATGGCAACACCAAGTTCTACTCACCTTGAGATCCAGGCTCTCTCCGTCAATGCCAAACTGCTTCAGGACGGGCAGGGCTGCAGATTTTAGCATGTCAACCTGGGGGGGGGCATATAATTGTTGGTATGGTTTAGCTGTGGAGGCTTGGAATGATAGGGGAATAAATTTAATATGTGTAGATGGGAGGTTTTGGATGAGAGGATGTTGGTTAGACAAACAATGGTTTTCCCTATATTTTAGTAGGTCTACATGAGTTGAATAAGTACAGCAGTGGTACATAAGGTGTTACAGCAAAACACAAAAGTAACATACTGTGTATGAAAAAAAAACAGGATATATACAGTAAAAGTGTGGGCTGGGCTTTGAAGGGGGACACCTTGTGCAAGATGCAATATTATTAAAGAAAATAATGTAGTGAATATTTTCTGCCACAATGTAGAACTGCCCAGTACAGAGAATTAGTGTACAAAGTACCAGGTTGAAAAATGTTGATGTTGAAAATGTTGATATCCATCCCTATATGCATGTATAAATTATATTCTGTGTTTCCAACACACTTCTTATCTTGATGTAATGTGCACGTCCTCACCGAAGGGTCCGTGGGGTCGTTGGTGACTCCCCTCAGAGTGGCCTTCAATGGAGTCTTCATGAAAGGAGCCAACATCAGCAGGGCCTCCAGATAGTACCCGATGGAGCGCTGTGGGTTACAGTCATGCTCTATCACGCCTCCATATAGCAAGCCGGGCTGGTAAAACAAAACAGTACCTAACAGAGAGAAATATAGAGGATCATTTGTTTATCAGCTGCATAGTAAGTGGTACCGTCTCTACAAAACACAAAACAGGTTTACATACTCTCAACGCCACATTGCAAACCACCTGTAGAAAAACAAGTTCAAAGACTTACTACAAAACTTGCAAATTAGGGAATTGCTTCCATGAAACGTACCTGTTTGATTAATCTCAATTCTGGTGCCGTTTGTGACTTTGTCGAGCAGTCTGATAAAGCTGGCCTCAAATTCTATAAAAAAAAATACAAAATATTAGCACGCCAAGTAATTCATCTTTCTGTCTGTTTTGCTTTCATACTGTGAAGTCTAACACTTCATGTCCTAGAATGATTGTAGGGTGTCTGCAGGTATCAAAGAGGTCAATTTGATCATTTTTGTTCAAATTTGACTTAAAAGTAAGACCAATATTCACTCAAATAATCCATGTTATTCAATAAAGTATTGCAGGTAAGTAAAGGGCAGAGGTAAGTATTGGGTAGCCACTTGTTATTACAACATTTCCCTTCAGGTCAGATATAAAAGTAAGTAAATAGGAACTGTAATAATTTTTTACAGTACCAAGACTTTCTTGGATTTCAGTCTAACGTAAAGGCATGTATAAAGTGTGCTGGGTTACTCTAAAACAGGCAAGTGTAACAGGTAAGTATAAAGGTAAGTATTAGGCTTAGGGCTTGCACACTGTACACACACACACACACACACACAGCTCAAAGAAATTAAGGGAACACGTAATTGTCACAGTATAACACCAAGTCAGTTAAACTTCAGGGATATCAATCTGTCCATTTAGGAAGCACAAGTGATTGTGAATCAATTTCACCTGCTTTGGTGCAAATGAAATTGACAACAGGTGCAATGGAGAGGCAACAGCAAGACAACCCCCAAAATAGGAATGGTTTTGCATGTGGTGGTCACAGACAATTGCTCTCTCCTTATCCTTCCTGACTGATTCTTCTCTAGTTTTGTGTTCTGCTAGTGTCCTTGTCACTACTGGTAGCATGAGGCGGTACCTGCAGCCCAATCAGGTTGCACAGGTAGTCCAGCTCCTCCAGGATGGCACATCCATACGTGCGGTCGCAGGAAGGTTTCCCGTGTCCCGGCACAGTCTCAAGAGCATGGACGAGATACCGGGAGACCGGCCGTTACACGAGGAGAGCTGGACAGGGCCGTAGAAGGGCATCAACCCAGCAGCGGGACCAGTATCTGCTCCTTCGTGCGAGAACAGGAGGAGCACTGCCAGAGCCCTACAAGACGACCTCCAGCAGGCTACTGGTGTGCATGTTTCTGACCAAAGTGTCGGAAACAGACTCCATGAGGGTGGCATGAGGACCCGACGTCCTCTAGTGCAGGCATGTCCAAAGTCCGGCCCGGGGGCCAATCACGGCCCGCAGTCAGATTTTAAACGGCCCGCAGCTTCGGTTTTATAATGTATTATTTATAGTCCGCTAGGACTAAGAAATAAATCATAAAAGGTTCAAAATGCAATTTCTCCTTTCAGCTCATGGTGGCAGCACCACTCTAACTACCTGGCTCTGTGACCTTGCTGTCAACCCTTCTGCTAATTTCTGCCATGGCGCCTGTAAATAAAAATAGGAAAGTTGACAGAGATGGAAATTACAATATGTTTTCACTGAAAATCGAGGCAATTGTGTTTGAGAGACTGTTGCCTTGTTTAAGGAATTCAATGTAAAGAGACACTACCAGACAA
>OMKR01094590.1:0-13370 GCA_900302355.1 Cyttopsis rosea
TTCAGGAACGCTTTCGGGATTTTGCAGCTATTGAAAAGGACATGTTGCTTTTTTCTTCTCCCTTCTCCGTGGACCCCAATGATGCTTCGCTACAGCTGCAGCTGGAGCTCATTGAGCTGCGGTGTGACAACGAGTGGCGCGGCAGACACCAGCAGCTTTCTGTTGTTGACTTTTACCGGCAGCTGGATAAAGGCAGGTTTCCAGAAATACGAACATTTGCAAAGAAAATGTTGAGCTTATTCGGCTCCACATATTTGCGTGAGAAGACATTCTCTGTCATGAACTTAAACAAGAACTGCTTGAGGTCTAGACTATGTGACTTCCACCTACGTGACATTTTACGCATCTCAACCACTTCCCTCAAACCAGACCTGGCCTGTCTACTGAAATCCAGATCTCAGTATCACCCTTCTTACTAGTGTCAGTAAGTTACCTGTTTCTTGGTCAATCTGAAATTCTGAGTGTTTTGAATGGTAACATCTGTCACTATTAACAGTGAAAAGCCAAAAGCACAGTTATAAATATATGCACTTGGACTTGTGGCACTTATTGTATTAAGCTTTTGAATAAGGTTTGCTTATAACTGCTGGTGTTATGTACTGTACCTGTAGATGTGACACAAAATATTACTTTCTGAATGATCTTGTGAAAGACAAGAGCAAGAGTCATATGTTTTAAGCTTAAATGTTAACAGACTTTGCATTACTCGTCTAAGTCATGTTTAAAATGAACATGGGGATAAGATTTTTATCAACTTCATGGAAGTTTAAGGTATTCCATACAGTTTGTTCTATGTTATCTGACTCCAGATGTGAAAGAAAGGCAGAATTTTTTTTTTGTTCACGCCTGAGTGCCTTAGATTTGGTTACATTGCCATTTAAAAACATGATAATTGTGACAATGAAAATAAAATTGTTATAGAACAGTGCATTTGTATGTAACTTTTACTGTTTAAAAAATGTCAGAAGGGACCACTGGCCCCCGGGAATCTTCACATTATCAAATCTGGCCCTCTTTAAAAAAAGTTTGGACACCCCTGCACTACAAGATCTCCAGGTGTTGAAGATTCCCAGAATGTATACTGCCAATCTCTGAAGCTCAGAGGAAAGAAATGTGCATCTTCTGCTTTCCACCAAGGCAATCAGTGCTGTTGCATACCTCAAGGTGACACATATGGAAGGTCAGAGCGAGCTGGGATTTGTCTTTGGCAAGGCAAAGCTGGCCCCAAAACCAACCTTGCCATTCCCAGACTCGAGCTCAGTGCAGCCATACTAGCAGTCGAGATGGCAGAAGTTATCTCACAGGAGCTGGACACCGAGTTGGACAGTGTCAAGTTCTTCACCGACAGCAGTGGTGCTAGGCTACATATCAAATGAGACGATTCCATGTCTACATTCACAACTGAGACCAGCACATCAGATGGTCCACACAGGCAAGCTAAACCCCACTGACCAGGGGGAGTTTAGGAGAAGTAAGGGCTGGACTTTGGGTCATTGGGGGAAAGCAACCCATCAGCAGCACGAGATACGACTCGATATATGTCTCGGGTACTTTTTAGGAGAGTGTTTAGCTCGCTGCATAGTCACGCATGTCTTCACATGGCAAGGGCAGAAGAGAGGTTTGTATGGGATTAAAAGGAGAAGACGTGACCTATAAAATGGGCTGCAAAGACCGACAAATGGCTCACAGGCCCTCTGTGGCCAATACGTAATACCCATCCCAGTGGATAACCGCGCACCCACAATGTAACGGTAACCGGTAGTAATAGTGTTATGACGTGACTAGAGTCATGGCAAGAGCAGACAATGTGTTAAGTTGATTTCTAAGGACGTGTAATGATGTGTTGATGTGTTACAATGAATGGTTTATGATGCAAGGAAGATATATCAAGACTCAAGAGTTAAAAAGTACCACAAAACCCCTGTGGCTGAGTTGAATTTTCAAGGTAAACATGAAGCAGACAGCAGTCAAACATGTCTTGAAATGACTCCAGCAACTATACCTGTGAACTTCCTCAACTACTTTGCTACAGTTACACACTGTGCGACAGTTGGAGAGAATACGTTTGAATAACTGTTTGATAAGATGCAGTGATTTCTTTTTTGGGGACAGCACACACAATTGTGACGGTACTGACAGGTTTTTTGCTTTCAGAAAGCACATTTGTCACAAACTAAATTGTTTGCTTCATTGGACTGCATTGGGGCTTGATGAAAAGGCAAGCCGTAATTCTAACTCTAACTCTATCTGTGAAAATATGGTGTGTGTGACACTAATTGATGGTTTCATGGGATATTGATTGAAAAAAAAAGGGGACTATTCATTATTGCAGCAAGGACAAGGGGTTAAAGCAACATTTTCACATTGATTGATGCAGAATTGAGAGGAAATATCATAATTTCACCACCAGAAGAAAATATTGAGTTTTCTTTTTTCATTCAGAAGGAAGTTTTGTTAGAATAGGCTTCCATCCAGCCTTTCCATACGCCGTCTCCATGTCTACTCATGTACTGATTCAAATTTGATCTTCAGTTTTCCACAGCGCCCCTAAAGAGACAACGGGGTCCAAGTCTTTCTGGAAAACTCACACGTTACAAGGCAAATGTGCAAAGCTCTAGGAATGGAAACGCATTCTAAGAAAAAACAATACAGCTCCCACAACATAGCTGTGGACACCCACAAATTATCGAAACCCTCACTACAGCAGTTCAGAAACTACAGAAACACAAACACTCCAGTACGCCTGCTGGTTTGTGTGTGAGCGAGTGAAAAAATGAGTGTGTGTGTTCGAGAGAGAGAGAGAGTGTGTGTGTATTCCCTATATCCTCTGGCAAGGTCAGTGATCCTTTAGACCAGGGGTATTCAATTAGATTAGGAAGGGTGCCACAATTTTAAAATTACTTGTAGTCGGGGGCCACAAGACTGACAAGTGAAATTAACAAATGCGCCATTGTTATTGTACAACCAAAAATGCAATATTATTATTATTATTATTATTATTATTATTATTATATTACTATTATAGTAGTAGTAGTAGTAACAAAATAGGCAACCAAAATAGGTATGTAGGCTACTTTATTATAATGAATCCATATAGATTTGTGTATTATAACATCATACACATACATACCAGAAAACAATTATAGGCCTAGGATAGCAAATGTGATCAGTAAGAGTAAGAGTAAGAGTCAATAATATATATATAATAACATAATATAAAATAAAATGAGGTAACGCTAATCAGTCCAATGAATGGTTGCCCTTTAAGAATTATTGAAGGAGAAATCAAGGGACTGGACTCATTTAATTATAATAGCATAATAGCGAACATATATTTACATTATTTTTTAAATATTATTAAAAATATAGTGTAACGCTGTGTGTATATGACTATGGGGGGGGGGGTTAACCCATTTAGTGGCATATACAGTAGCTCCGTTTTAACATGAAGCCTTGTAACCGGGGTGGTGAGGAGGGATCATTTCAATGCGTAATCCAGAAAAAGCAAAGAAAAATTTGAATGAGGAAAAATCACTTTCTGTCACAAAATCACATAGTCGTGAACAACAACAAAAGAGCAGCGTATTGCGATTATGATCCTAAATTTCTTTATTATGATTTGGTGTTGTGTTTGGTGTTTGCAACCAAATAGGAACAGTTAGGCTTTCCACGTAGGTACAGTCTGTGTCACCTTCATTGCGTCTGTCTGGTCAACACCGTGGGCCACCAATTGAATATCTCTGAGGTAGACACTCAGCCAGTATAGACCTAGCATTGCTGTCAATATGGCGAAAAGTATATGTATCAGGCTCTGAACACTTACTTGGAGTAAAGAAAGAGACTTTGAGAGACTGGCTACGTTCACACTGCAAGCCTTAGTGCTCAATTTGGATTTATTGCTCAGGTCCAATTTCATTGTTTGGCTGTTCACATTATTTTTAACATGTGGCCAATATCAGATTCCAGTGTGAACTGCTCATGGTCCTGAACTGACCTGCATGCGTAGAAGAACAATAACAAAGACGTCACACGTAGCATGCTGTCATACAGAAGTAAACATGGAGGCCACTGAAGTCAGCAGAGGGAGAGGGAAAATGCAGAGGGAGAGGGAGACAGGGGCGCAAGCGCCCTTGTGCCCCATGCAGAGATTCTCTGCTCCACTGTGTCCCCGCACAGCAGAGGGAGTTACAGTGGACGGGGAGTCTCCGCACATTCTGCAAATTTGTGAGCAGATGATGATGAGGACAAGGATGAGGAGAAAGAGAGCCAATTTTTTAATTATGGCTTTTTGTGGAGCAATGGCTGCTACATCTGTACGGAGGTGTGTGTGGATGTGGAGTCAGAGCCGCATCGTGAGGTGACGTAAAAGTCGCATGAATTCTGATTTGACTGTTCAGAATGAGGTTGCATTGCAAAATATCAGCCCTGTATCCGATTTAGGACCACACATGAAAGTGGCCCAAATCTGAATTGAAAAGATCAGATTCCATGTGATTTGTGCTGTTCACACTGTCATGAAAAAAAAAACCAGATAGAGTCACATATGAGCGAGAAAATCAGATTTGGGCCACATTTGCCCAAACAGCAGTGATCAGAAACTGGAACCTGTAAAATAGATGAAACATCAGCGTCTATACCCTTTGTAAAAATTAAGTCCAGTGTATTTCCACGGTTGTGTTCACGGTTCTTCACATGTTGGGTAAAGTCAAGAGTAGTGACAAGGTCCATAAATTCCACTGCTCTAGAATCTGAGTTTTTTACATGCAAGTTAAAATCACCCAGTAAAATTACTCCACCATATTTGACAATAGCAATTGACAGTAATTCAGAAAAAAAATTGGATTGTGCTTCATCACAAATAAGGTTTCATTGTGGGTTCATTGAAATGGCTAAATGATTGTACATTTCATCGTACATGAAAATCAATCTCCTATCAAAATTTGGACATTGACACAATTTTCATCATTTTGGCTCTGTACACCAGCACAATGGACTTGAAATGAAACAATCAAGATGTGCTTTAAGTGCAGACTTTCAGCTTTAATTTGAGGGTATTTATATCCAAATCAGGTGAACAGTGTCGGAATTACAATAAATTTTATATGTGCCCCCCCCCCCCTTTTTTTTTTAAGGGACCAAAAGTAATTGGACAATTGGCTGCTCAGCTCCATGGCCAGGTGCGTGTTATTCCCTCGTTATTTCATTTACAAGGAGCAGATAAAAGGTATCTGGAATCTGTTGCTGTCAACTCTCAATATGAAGTCCAAAGAGCTGTCACTATCAGTGAAGCAAGCTATCATTAGGCTGAAAAATTGAAACAAACCCATCAGAGAGATAGCAAAAACATTAGGTGTGGCCAAATCAACCTTTTGGTACATTCTTACAAAGAAAGAACGCACTGGTGAGCTCAGCAACACCAAAAGACCCGGGAGACAACAGAAAACAACTGTGGTGGATGACAGAAGAATTCTTTCCCTGGTGAAGAAAAACCCTTTACAACAGTTGGCCAGATCAAGAAGGTACCTCCAGGAGGTAGGCGTATCTATATCAAAGTCAACAATCAAGAGAAGACTTCATCAGAGTGAATACAGAGGGTTCACCACAAGTTCCAATATTGTGTCAATGTTCAAATATTTTGGACCTGACTGTATATAAATTATAATCAGTTTACTGTTATAATTATGGTTATTATTTTGATTGATCTCTCACAATGTATCTTTGTCTTTTTATGCTTTGGCAATACAAACATACCTTTTATCAACAATGATTAGACGCATAGAGATGGAGGAAGACAGAGATTCCATTCAGAGCGCCAGAGGCCAACTGATTTCCAGGGTTCGAACCTCATCCAAGGTCCTTTCTGTGTGGAGTTTGCATGTTCTCCCCGTGTTTGTGTGGGGTCCTCCAGGTGCTCCAGTTTCCTCCGATCATCAGAAGACATGTATGTTAGGGGATTAATGCCTGCCCAGGGACTACGGATGAAAATTTGCTAACTCTGGCACATTTACATTGATGTGGAAACTGAAATTGTTAATGTGCACTGTCCCTGGTAAATAAATAAATAAAATGCAATTCCTATAGAGATAGCTAGATAGATAGATTGACTGATAATTGGTTAGATAGTAAGTAAGTATTTTTTTTTTATAGAGCACCTTTTGAAACCAGGGTTACAAGGTGCTATACAATTTAAAGATAAAATAGATCAAAATTAGAAAGATAAAAACAACAAAAATACAGAAAATAACAATATAAAAATCATTAAAAACTGCACAGAGAAAGAACACACATTACAGGACAAAGTGTTTACGAAAGAGGTGAGTTTTTAAAAGCTTCTTGAAAATAGAGTCTGCATTTTTTATAGCAGGGGGAAGACGGTTCCATAGAGTAGGAGCTGCGACTGCGAAGGCTCGGTCATCCTTAGTTTTTAACCGTGTTTTTGGCAGCAAGAAGGCCTTGGTCAGAAGACCTGAGGGATCTCAATGATCTGATATTTGCTGCTAAAGGATCAATACACAGCTGTATTTTTTCATAAATGCTCTCAGGGCCTATAACAAGGACCTCAGTTTTGTCAGGGTTAAGCTGGAGGAAGTTATATGACATCCACTCCTTGATGGTTGTTAAGCAGTCCTGCAAGGTAGAGAGTTGGCTTCATTTGATTTGAATGAGAAGTACAGCTGTGTATCGTCCACATAACAGTGATAAGAAATTGACTTAAAGTGGATAATTAAGCAACCAAGGGGGAGCATATACAGAGAGAAAAGTATAGAACCAAGGATTGAACCTTGGGGCACACCACAGTTCAGCGAAACATAGTCATCAATAGCCACAGAAAAACTCCTATCTGACAATTAGGAGGTAAACCAGTCAAGAGCAGTCCCAGTTAAACTCACGCATTGCTTTAGCCTACTAAGGAGGATGGAGTGGTCAATGGTCTCAAAATCTGCACTTAAGTCAAGCGCAACAGAACTGAACACTCCCCAGCATCAGCACGGATTAGGATGTCATTTGAAACCCTGAGAAGAGCAGTTTTAGTAATGTGCTTCTGAGAAAAACCAGACTGGAACTTAAGATGTCATAGTTGTCCAGGACATGTAGGAGTTACTCACAAACTACTTTCTCCAAGACTTTGGAAATGATAGGAACTTAGGATATTGGTCTATAGTTATTGGGGAGACAAGGGTCAAGGCTTGGCTTTTTTAAGAGAGGCTGAATAATAGCTTGTTTGAAATAATCAGGCACACAGCCAGAGCTAAGGGAGCTATTGACGATGGAAAGTATGTGTGAACCTAAAGAGCCAAATGCATCTATAAGGAAAGAAGTTGGAACAATATCCAGAGGACTAGAGGAGGGACGCATTTGGGAGACAATGGCTGTGAGTTCTTCCAAAAAATTGGGCTGGACTCGCTCAGTAGGGAAACGTGGGCCAGACAGTCAACGCCAGGGCCGAAAGGCAAAATCATTTATCTTATCTTAGTGACCTTATCCACCAAGAATGAAAGAAACATTTCACAGTTGTCATTTGAAAAGACCGGCACGGGGGGGGGCAGGGTTCACCAGGTTATAGATTGTGTTAAACAACGCTCTAGGATCTTTCCTGTTGAAGGAAATCAAATTGGAAAAATAGGCATTTCTCGCCTCTGATGAAAAGATGAAAGTAGCTCCTTGATGTAAATAAAGTGAACCTCTATCTTAGTGTTTTTGCACCTGCGTTTGAACGAATGTTATCTAAGGGGATGGGTTAGCAGTGCAAATTGATTTGTGTTTGAAAGGAGCAACCAAATCTAAGGTTGACAAACAGAGGTTGTTGAAGGAGGAGACTAGGTCATTTGTCAGGACAGGGAAAGCGGAGAAGTTAACACCAAAGTGGCGAGTGCGTTTGATAGATTGGATCTCAGCATTAAAAACAGTATCAAAAATAATACACTTGTGGTCGGACACAAATAAGTAGATAGATCGATAGAAATGATACATAGATAGATAGATAGATAGATAGATAGATAGATAGATAGATAGATAGATAGATACTGTAGATAGATCCAGTATTATGTTTAATTTCTCAAGTTTATAACAAGACGCACGTCAAATCGCAAACGCGGCATCTACGTTTCTATATCTATGGATAGACCCTCTGACCGTGTGTAAATCCCTTAAATCCTATTTCTCTCTGAGGGGAAACGTCAAATTTTATCTGCTGCGATGAGCGGACACAAAAAGCATCTGGAACCCAGGAGTCCAGTTCTCTGAAAACCGAAAAACACCAAAAACCCCACGAGCACAAGGCGAGCGAAGGAGGAGTGGAAGTGAATTTCGCAGAGGAATATATTTTTAACTGCGCTCATCAGCAGACGCAGGTTTCCCTCCGTCACAAAGAGGAACTTGTCTGATGAGGACAGTTTCGTGTTTTACATCAAACTTTTAAACACCCATGACTGTTTATAGCAGTTAGCAGGCATTTGGATTTGGCCCACACCCACAGGGTCCATTAACCACCCACCTCAGCATCCCAAAAACAGAGCAGTTATTGTCCGTGAGTGGAGTGGAGTTCATGACTGTTCACCAGACCTGATAATCCGTCCTTTAAAGTCTGTCCAGATGAACGGATGGGAGAACAAGTCAAATCAGAGTCCAAAACCTGGCGAGGTTTCGGACTTCTGTCAAGTCGGAGTCGAGTCTAGCGGGAAAACTACACCAGGTGGGTTGGCACAGCGTACGGGCGACAGAGGAGAGCGTGGAGAGCCGGCTACACCGGCTACCCGTACGCTGCGCCAACGCAACTGGTGTAGTTCTACCGTAAGTTTGAAACCTGTCGAGTCAGAAACGCTGTTTGGTCTGAGTCAAAAACCTGTCGAATCCAAAGCCTATCGAGCTTGAAACCTGTCCAGTCCAAGTTAGAAACCTGTTGAGTCCAAAACCTGTTTCATCCGAAACCTTTTGTGTCCACCTCCGAAACCTAGCAAGTCTGAAAGCTGTCTTGTCCAGGGGGGCAAGGGGAGGGCAGTAGCTCAGGATGTACAGCACAACGGGTCGTCTAGTGAACGGAAGATTGCCGGTTCGATCCCAGCTCCTCCTGGTAGCATGCTGAAGTGTCCTCGAGCACGACACTGAACCCCCTAACTGGTGTATGAATACGGACTGGACTTTAGTGGACTCAGAGTGTTTCCTCAAGGCCTGGTTCATGTCCCGCACACACAATAACACACACGCATACAATAACACACACACACACACTAGTGGGAGGAGGACATCATTAAAGCGCTGCAGCTCGTCTGAAGGCGTCGCTGAGGGGAACCTGCTGGAGATTAACGCTGTCACCGTGAAAACAGTAGGGGAGCGAGAGAGGCGCAGCCTCCAAACAAGCTCTACGTCGTGTGTGTGTTTGTGTTGTTGAATATGGACTTCAATCGCTCCACATGTGTTGGGGGTGACACATTTATCTATTGTTCTTTTTTCTTTTTTTTATCTGTTGCTCTATTGTTCTATCTATCATTCTATCTATTTAATGTTCTATTGCATCCATCTCTATTCCCATCCATCTATTTATCTTGAACTATTTTTCAAATGCCATACCATTGACAGTAGTTGTTCTTTTAATCCAAAAACAATGGGTTAGGTTACCAAAGTGGTAATCTGTCGTTTTGTTTTGTTAAAAACTCCCATATTTGATA
Organism: Cyttopsis rosea; assembly: GCA_900302355.1. Classification (NCBI taxonomy): domain Eukaryota; kingdom Metazoa; phylum Chordata; class Actinopteri; order Zeiformes; family Parazenidae; genus Cyttopsis; species Cyttopsis rosea. The sequence continues at coordinate 9,666 of OMKR01094590.1, forward strand.
CTTTATTGAGCTGTCAAATTATAAGAAACTGCCATTCAATGTATTTGTGTTCTGCATCTGATCCTCTACAGTATATGCTGTATTACATTGTTGGTGGCAGGGTCCGCTTCAACTGTGGTGAATTAGCTAAAGCAGCATAGAGAGTTGTGGTCAGTAAACTCTCGACATGCAGGAACATTCACAAAAAAAACAACAATAAAAAGGACCAAGAACGATTTGGGATTTTGGGATTTACACTTTAAATATTTCTTTATAAGAGGAAGTTGTAAGTACTGTTAAATCAAAGCTCAGCTGCTTGAATTGAACTTTACCTTTCCCTTCACAAAGAGAGTCTGTTTCTGGGAAGTCATTAACATTGAAATGTGTACATTTACCGAGTGTTAATGTACACACAATACACTAAAAAACACACACACACACACACACACACACACACACACACACACACAGCCTTCGATAGACGTCGCTTTATGCAAACATTCACACACACACACACACACACACACACACACACACAGTCACAAATTTAACTGTACAGCCAAAAACAACATTACCTTGCCATGACCTGTTGTGTGTGTGTGTGTGTGTGTGTGTTTAGATTAGAACAGCTCTTGTGGGAAAATGGCAATTTGACGTGTGTGTGTGCGTGTGTGTTTGTGTGAGTAGTAGGGTTATTATTACGAACTTAAATAAAAATATTCTAAATAACTGCTCTGAAACAGATTTTAGTTATTTTCTGTGTGTGGAGTAGAAGTGGAGTAGAAGTCCTTTCATGTAAATCTGCTGATGTGACATTGCACTGGCAATGGCACTGTTGCAGGCCCCGCCCAGAAGTAGTGGTGTAGAGGGCTCTGTCCGCCCCACATCCGGGTTTTTGGTCTTTGCGCATTTGGGGACTGGTTCCCAAAAGAGAAGAGAAGGAGAGAAGAGAAGCTCTGGGCTTCTCTACAGGTTCAGGGTTCTTCTGAACCTGTAGAGGTTCTTGTGGCTGCAGGGCTTCACACACATTGTCAGTATCTGCCTCACCCTTGAACATCCTCCTCAATTACTTTAATTTATTTTATATTTTCTTTCTTTTATTGCTTTTATTGCTTCCAGGTTCCTCCAGGTTTCTGTAGGTCCCTGCAGGCTCCTCTGGGTTCTTCCAGACCCCCCCAGGTTCTTCCAAGTTCTCCCAGGTTCTGTCCTGACTGTAAACCTTGCTGTTCAAACAGCTGGATCTCAGCTCAAACATTCATCCTGCAACATTCCCAGCGTCAAATCAATTCCAGATCTGGAAAAAAAACCCCAGAGAGAATAAGGCTCAATGACAGAAGCATGGAAAAGAGAGAGAGAGAATTTTTTTAAATTACATTTTATTGAACATATTTTCATGTTGACATTAAGTATTTTACTTTAAGTAATAGTTGTAATTTAAATTTTTTTTATAAAATGAAGAAACAATCCAAAATACAGCAGAAAAACGTCATTCAGCATGAAGTCCAGGTCCAGAGAGCCCCTGGCTCTGCTTCTCCCTGTCTGTCAGTGTCGAAGAGGCCACGGGCCTCCAGTTCCAGGAGCTCCAGTTCTCCTTCCTTGGGCAGCAGGGACAGGGCAGCTTGACGACTGCAGGCCGGCAGGGAGCCCCTCCCCACGCACTGCAACAGGCCGCCCTGGAGGTCCTCCCCCAGACAGCTCCAGGAAATGTCAGAGGAAGCCAGCCGGCGGATGTCTGCTGGTTTCCTCCACGCCTCCGGGCGCCTGGTCTGGTGGCAGCTGCCTCACTGCAGTGGTGTCCTCCAGGGTGATTAGGGGGGAGTTCAGGCCGATCCGCTCCTCCTCTCCCATCTGAGGCAGCTCCTGTGCAGTGAAACCCCTCCCCACTCCGTCCTGTAGAGGGCAGTATGAAAAACCACCGCCAGCTTGCTCAGCTCAACCAGGTTGGTGGCCAGCCTTCAGCCTCCTCTGGCTCCTCTGGCTCACCTAGTGCTCCTCATTGAGGAACACCACCACCGCCCCCCTCATGCGGGAGGCGAAGGACAGGTTCTGGTGCCCGACCTCCTGGGCCAGGACCTCCAGAACCCGCTCCACGCTCACACCCGGGCCCGACGACACCCGCTCTCCGTGAGCAAGAGACGGAGCCGGCGTCGGGCTGAACGCCATGATGACAAAACTCGACGTCAACAAACAAGATACAGATACAGATTACTGAAAATATTTCAGTAGAATGTGAGAGCATTTTCAGTAGAATGTGAGAGCATTTTCAGTAGTATGTGAGAGCATTCTCAGTGTAACCGGATGGCATTGCACTAGAAAGGGAATGCAGCGTAGTTCTCGAATCTCATTGGTCAAAAGTGTATCACCATTATCATGTGACTGATGACGTCAGAACCTTTGAACGCGAACTAACACTGGAAAAGGTCTGACTGGTTTGAAGTGTTGGCGCTATCCCAGTGCCGGACAATTACGCTTATTTTCAAATCCCCATGTCGACAGAGCAATTGAGGCACCCAGTCTAGTGGGGATTACTGGCATAGGCAATTTCCTAGGGCGCCATCCCAATGGGGGGGGCACAATTTGCGATCCTTGATCGGCATGCCAGCAATCAGTGCGGCAGCATGCACTCCGCTGTGTGTATGTGTCCCTGTGATCCCCCTCCCTGCTGATTTAGATGTAGGTTATTGAATCCCCCCTCCCAGCATCGGAAATAATTGGTTTTCGAGCGAAGAGCGCAATAAATGTAATACATGAAATGTCCAATAAACAACAATACAGTTTTTCATGGATCAATATTAATTGGACTACGTGGATGCGGTCCTCGTTGTTGACTCTTCATCAATTGTCAATGCCATGAATGCACGAAACCCCGTGGATTAGTAATCTGTGGGTACGGTTTATAAAACAAGTATTACTAACATTTTTTTATAATTTAGTTTCATTATGGGCGCTAGTATCAGACCTCCCATCCCTAGTATTTCTGCATTTTCACTTTTGACCAATGAGATTCAACAACTACACTGCCTTCCATTTCTAGTGAAATGCCATCCGGTTACACTGAGAATGCTCTCACATACACATGAAATGCTCTCACATACTACTGAGAATGCTCTCACATACGACTGAAGTATTTTCAGTCGTATGTGAGAGCATTTCACTTATATATGTGAGAGCATTTCACATGTGTATATAAGAGCGTTTCACTTGTATATGTGAGAGGTAAAGTAAACAATGAACTTAATTCAAAATTACACAAAAACACACAAACAGCTACACCGTGAATAAACAACAGAAAAAAGACAGAAAGAAAAGTTAAAGTAAAGTTTCAGCGCCATCTAAACAATTCACCACTCTCTCAGCTCACAAACGTCCGACTCCTCAGAGATGGAGAGAGAGAGAGAGAGAGAGAGAGAGAGAGAGAGAGAGAGAGGGAGAGATGGAGAGAGAGAGAGAGAGAGAGAGAGAGAGAGAGAGAGAGAGAGAGAGAGAGAGAGTGAGAGAGTGAGAGAGAAGATATTCTCATTCTCTCTCTCTTTCCACCATGAACACTCATCATTCATCATCGCTTCTGTCCTCTCCTTTTTCACAGAGGAGAGGACAAAGGGATGGGAGAGGAGGAGAGGAGGAGAGGAAAGATGGAGAGTGGAGAGGCTAAGAGGGGGAGAGAGGAGGCGAGGAATGAAGGCGGAGGACAGAATGGACAGAAGGAGGAGGACAGAATGAGAGGAG
>OMKR01094624.1:9898-33747 GCA_900302355.1 Cyttopsis rosea
TTTATTTATTTGAGATCAAGTTTTACTACCAAAATTGTAGGATAAATCAACAAAGCCATTAAAGAGGGGAAAAAAAGAAAAAAAAAACATCTGCAAAAATGTTGAAGTTGGCAAACTGTGCTAGGGTGCAAAACCTCATTCATTTTCTCCATTTGTGGTGTAACATATTTTTGGGATGTGGTGTGCATAGTTAGCGGTGGGAGTGAATTGTGACTGTGTCTTACCCAGAAGCACCTTCCACACATGGATCCTGTACATGGAAGGGAGGGGAAACCTCTGACTGAAGGTGCTCAGCTTCTCAACATCTGTCCGTGAAGCATAAAACAAGTATCAACTTGGACCCGTGTTGACCTTAAAGGTACTGTATATAGAATTTAGCGGCATTTAGCGGTGAGGTTGCAGATTGCAACCAATTGATTCCCCTCCGTGGAGGAGAAGCTACGGTGGCCGCGAAGCAAAGGATCTCTCTAGAGCCAGTGTTTGGTTTGTCCATTCTGGGCTACTGTAGAAACATGGCGGTGCAACACATTTCTTATTTTAATGGGATTATACACTAGTTAAAACATACTATTAATAATATTATATTCCATTTCTGCCAAGTCCATTCCACTAGATGACACAATGACACAATTCTACACACTGCACCTTTAAACTTGATGGTTAAGCATGTTAATGCAACTCTTACAACATTTGTGGAGCGCATCTTTCAACAACTCTAGATCAGACTGGAATTCTTAAATATACATTTGAGCCTTCTGCTGTTACAAAATTATTTCAAATATTTGCAGTCGTGTATTCCTTACACCGACACTGACACACATACATACATACATAAGCAAGGGTTACATAACCTCCCCTCCCGAAAATGTACATAAAGGAGATCGATGACGGTAGGATGGAGGTGGTTGGAAGCTCAACAGTTTATCATTTCTCAAAAACAGCGTTGAGACGTGTAAAGCAGATTAACTGCTTTGCTCGTTTAAGAGTCGAGAGAGATGGAAACGGGTAAAAAAATAAAGCAGAGGTTAAAAAAAATAAGATAATAACATCAAATACCCAGGGGGTTGTCCTTGAGCAGGATCTCCAGGGACTTCTTCTCCTCCACCCCTCTGAAGCCCACCTTCTCATAGTAGGCAGAGCGAAAGTTTCTCTGGGGGTCGTCAGCCATACCGTTACCTGCACCGTGACAACAACACCCAACAGTTTGCATCTGTGTTTCTAACCCTGAAAAGGAGTTGGAGTGACTGGCAGCGAGCATGGGCATAAGCAAAGCAAAAGCTCCTCACATACCAACATGATATGGCGTTTAGTAACAGCAGGGGGCGCCGACGCCACATTACACCTGCAGGCGAGCCGCAGTTAGACCTCAAGAAGAGGAAGCTAGCGCGGTGCCAACCGCCAATAAACACTAAAGAAGAAGAAGAGGAAGCTAGCACGGCTAATTATGTAAGCTAAGCTAACTACGTTGCTCGCTTACTTTCTCAGGCTGCAGTCACTGTCTCTGGGAAGGGACACTCCGGTGACGCCATCTTCAAGTCAACAGCAATGTCAGCATTGGTAAAATAATAATAATAATAATAATAATAATAATAAATATTATATTAAAATGTTGTGAAATGCGCACAATATCCGACTATCCTTGGTCTTCTTCTTGTTCGTCAGAAATGTCCGACACACTAGACGCTGCAACGCCGCAGTGCTGCCCCAATAGGTAATAATAAGCATTGCGCGTTGTTATGCTGCGTTCCTGTGACACTCGGATATCGGTAAATCAGAGTCGGCAGTCCCCACTTCCGAGCTCAATAACGTGATTTGTAAATCCAATTTAAAAGGCCGTTCCTTGGCACTTTATCAAGCAGAAGGTCTGATTTTTCCGAGTGCCGATGTAATTGGAATGCAGCATAAAATAAAGATCAGTGCAAATAAAATAACATTAAAATAGCTTTTTCATCACACATTTTATTTTAACAGACGATTCAAAATATTGCCTAGTCCCCCTTCCCTTCTCCACATTATTTTATTTTTGCAACTGCTATACACATTCTTCCTTGATTAAATTAAAACACTTGCCTGATATCAGACAGAATTGTCAACTCGTTACCCGTTTCCATCTTCAGAAGAATCGGTCAAGTCGGTGGAGTGGGTGGATTCAAAGGTCTGGACCCAGGCAATTAAAACACTGGTCTTCCGGGGGCGGTTCTAGGCATGGGCACGGGGGGCAATGCCCCACCAAGTGCTCCGACTGACCCCCACCAAACCACCCCCGTTTTATCCCAAAATTCAAAAATTACTGAAAACTTTTATTTTGTCCTTGGCGATTTGGCCAATCATAAACAGTGGGCCGGTACTCACCGCTACACAGTACCGGCACTTCTACCTTTTACTCTTCGGCGTACCGTGGCGTACTCTAGTGGACAAATCAAGTGGACATATTGTAAAATATAATATTTTATTGAGTCGGACTGCACTTTTTTTTTAATTATGAGCTGGGGTTGCCATGACTAATAATTTAAAAACAAGTGTCATTGACCATATATGGACATGGGCGGGGGATCTCTTTAGATTGTGGGCATCTGTGTTTGCGCTTTCTATTTCGCACCTTTTTGGTTATAGCTGCTTTCACTGATTATCTATTCCACCATTTCTGGTGCCATCGTTGCCGCTGCCCACGCTCTCTGGTTCAGGTGGATTATAAAGCAGGAAGTGATGCTGCGTTTCATGGGAACTCGGAAAACAATATATTTGTGTAATTGTATAATTTGTGTTGGCCCCTAAGGTAACATAACTTATATGTATCTTTAAAAACATATGTGTGTGAATGTCCCAGGTGGCCTTTAATAGTAGAATATTCTAATATTGGTTTTATATTATATTAAAATATTTGGTTTTTCAAACAACCTTTGATGAAATATTTATTATAAATTATACATATACTATAAATTATACATATTTCTTTGTGTCCTTTTCAGAGTGTTTTTGATATTAATTTAGGTAGTTCCAGTTACTTGGAAGCAATTGAAAATAAAATGCATTCAAATTAAATATTTCTATAAAATAAATAATGCATTATTAATAATGCATTATTGCATAATGCATTATTGCATAAATATTCCATAATGCATCATTATTTACATAATTAATGGATAATTCTAATGTTTTTAGGACATGGCAGGGCTGTATTAGGGTTACACCCGATGCCACTTTCCCTGCCATTTCCGGCAAGGCAGGTAAATACAATCATCTGGCAAATGCCGTCACACTGATACCACTGAGGTCTCCCTAAGAAGCTTAAGACAGGAAGTCTAAAACAGGTCTTTTAAACAGGTAAATTTCAGTCCTACCATGATCCAATATAATGTGTTTGTGCAGCAACAAGTAGGCTATATGGCTGGATAAATATATTACAAATATAATATATTTTATTATTCTTAGCTTAACTATAACTATAAGGACTAATAATAGGCCATGTTATTTGTTAATAGTTGGTGCTCCGTCCCTGTCCGGCAACGGCCAGCTGACGCCTTGAGCAGGACAAATTGAGTATTTCAGGGAAATGTGGGTTGACTTTATTTTCATTGAGCTCAATACATTTTACCTCTCATTTGAATAAATTGTTGTGTTTTTTTAATGTTAGGCCCATTCTGAGGTAAATTAATTTCAGTTTATTGGTATACTCATATTGTCCTCTAAAATTTAAATAAACATTTTATTAAATAATCAATATCTAAAATAATTTAAAAAATGAACTACATTATATTCTTTGCTAATTTTTACATTGTTTTCGCATCATTAAGCATTTTAATCAAAATTACATTTTTGTTTTTCCAATGTTGTCAAAATCTGCATTTCTAATCCTATTTCTTCTCTTGTGTATTTTTTTGGCTATGGCTATTGTTATGTTATAATTTGACATTGTAGCACTTGTATTTACTTAACATTAGGCTCTTAAATTAGGTACTTAAATGCCGTATAAGGATCCTCCAGATGTCATCAATCAGTAGAAAGTTAATTTCTGATTTCATCATAACATTTAAATGTACATTTGATGTACAGTACATTTAAGTGTACTGTGTGTTGGGAGAGTTTCCATTACTTAATTTTGTCTTTTGAATAAATGCACTCCCAGCTTTGTTTCACAAGCATTATCTTGACTGCATAAGTAATAATGAAAGCAAAATACTAAAGATTAACCTTTATTTTTAGATAGAAAAATAGTTACAAAATCAGAAGCACTTCACTAAAAAAGAAGAAAATGGTTAACAACATAGTACCAGGTGACAGAAATGACCACATTTTGAATCCTTCCCTTTCGAAAATATGCATGTAAGCTTTTGGATTTACTAGAAACCTAAACAAAACACCCTTATATTGCCAAAAGGCATGGACAATTATTTTTCAAAAAAGGTTGAAAGGAATATATCTGAAATGAATGTATGTATGCAAACAATGAGGCAACCCTAATTCCTAGGCTCGGTTTTAACATAAATGCTAATTAATACAGACATGCACCCTAAAATTGATATTCAAGCACCCAATAAGATTGTTTTTCATAAATTTCCCCCCACATTTGCACATGAGCTACTAGCGAACAGTTTTATAGATCATTATTGTAACATATTTTTTAATATGTAAAAACAAAAAGTATTACTGCCACTAAAACTTTGAGCAATACAAAGACTAACCGTCACCGATAGAACACATTCATTATCTCCAATATGCATTATATACTCTGTGATAACTCTAATATGTCCAGAAGGGGGACAATATTAATTTATCGACCGAGGTTGACTAGGTAACAACAATGCAGGGCCTGTTTTATTGTATTTAAATGCAAATTAGCAGGTAGACCTCGAACTGAAAGAGGAGTGTCTATAGGCGCTACTGATGTAGCGGTTAGTAACTGAGGAAGAGGGAGAGCCTAGATCCACACTGCCCCGACGGGAGCCACTCCTGGAGCCTGTGGTTGATCCTGGGGCAGATGAGACATTGTAGGGGCTGCTGATACCTCTAGAGGATGTGGAGGATGCCTGAAGCATCCTTACTCCAGTTTGTTCTTCCAACATGCAATTGTCCATAGCCTCCTTGTAGGAGATTCTTAGCTTGCTCTTGGGGCATGTCAGGTTCTTTGTATGGTGTCTAATGTCATAGAGCTTTCGGGCTGTTCTCACATCCACCCAATTCATTTTCACTGCATCTTCTAAAGTCCTCCTACAGTCCAGTTCTGGGTCATACAGCCCCCCCGTCACAAACTGGAATTCCATGAACCTCTGTCCTGCCTCATATGGCAGCCATTTTTCTTTTATAGCCTCAGCAGCAGACATCCTTTTCTTTGTTTTCACATTTTCAAAGCCAATATAGGCTTTTTGGGCAGGCTTGAGTCTAGAAGCCATCTCATCACTTATTATCCCTTGACGGCAGGCCTCCTGGATTCCGACCCTCTGACCATTACTGGGGTTTACAATGCCCCCTGTACATGCCTGGGCCTCCAACAGTCTTTGGGCAGTAATGGAATCTACAAGGCCACGATTTTGAGCCTCTAAAATAGATATTTTTTCCAGGGTCTCTGTATCAAAAACTGCTCCCACAGGCTCTTGCTCACCCATGATTTCCACAGGGGAGGCCAGAGAAATAGATACACTCGATATGTGTTTCAGGGCATCAGGTGAAGTTGAGACCTCACTGCTAATAGTGGTGCTGTGTTCTGTGATTCTGGTGGTTTTTGTTGTGGTCATTTTTGAAGACATCGGCGATAATGGTCTTGATGAGAGTGATAATGAGGAGCTAGAGGATGGAGCCGATCTTGTTGTGATTTCTTTCATTAGGGATGATGACCGTAATCCTGGTTTGTTCTTGTTGGTAATGATATCTGCAAACTGAGTCAGAGTAATGCTGTGAGAAATGTACTGATCATAAATTGATTGATCTATTATCCCCCTTGCTTGTAGGTCCATAATGTCATATTGTTTTCCAGTTTTTCTGTCAATGATCACTAACCGTGAAGATCCATCTGGTGCAGTTATGGTAATCTCTTCCCACTCACACTCCTGCCCTGCCAGCTCTAGAAAGGTTTCATAGTCAATAAGTCCTTTATCATATGCTTCACGCACTGTCATCTCCCTATTCGTTTCTGGGTCAACAATAACCACTCTCCTCTTTCTCAGAGTGTTCTTTTGAGTTGACTGTTGTATCTTCTTCTTGTCTGTGATAGGCAGCAAGACAAGCCCTGTCTTTTTATCAGTAATACACCGTTTCTTAAGCTGCCGGTAAGTAAGATTTTCCTGTGTGTTAGGATCAAAGAAGCCTTTAGTTTCATCCCCTTCATCAGTTAGAATCTGGTTAATTTCTTCATCCAAGTACCCTCTCTTATAGGCCATGTTTACCTCAATACGATGGCTCTGTTTAGGATCAATGATGCCCCCACTGGCAATCTGTGCCTCGAGTAAACGTATACCATGGCCTTTCTCCACTAGACCCTTCTCCAAAGCCTGGAAGAGAGAGATAATCTTGTCTGTACCCGGAAGTGTATAGCCAGTCACAGCCCTCTCTGCTGAAAGTAGCTTGTCCTTAAATTCCGGTCCTATCAGACCTCTTTTGTAGGCATCACAGACAGTGAGGTAAAGGTTGTTGACAGGATCGACCACAAAGCCTGATGCAGCCTGGGCCTCAAGGAGCTCCAGTGTGGTGCCAGGCCTCAGGAACCCCTCTTTCATGGCCTCATAAATGGTCATAATCTTATCACTGGTCTCATCATAGACCCCAGCAATACAAGCTGAGCCTCTTAAAAAGGATTGCAGGCGATCTTCAATATCCTGGCTGGTTAGTTTACCCTCCCTTAGTTTGTCTACATCAGAATGCTCCAGAAGGTTGGCATCTACAAGGTCTATGACTGATACCTTATCTCTAAGACCCTGAACAGTCAATGGCTTCTCTGGTGCAGGGAGGAGCAATAGGCCTGTACTGGGATCTGCCCTACATTTTTTCTTCAGACACACATAGTTAGTTCCTTTTTGGGTGTCTGGGTCTAGGTAGCACTCTGGGGATGAGTTCAGGGCACAGTACAAATCCTCATCTATAAGTTCCCGACTCACAGCTATGTCTTTTGGTAGGAACACACTTAGGGCAGGGTCTAAAATGCCCCCAGCAGACTCCTGAGCCTGCAGCACTCGCAGTGCTGTGTCTCTGTCTATTAAGCCTTTCCTCATAGCTTGACCTGCTGACAGGAGCTTAGATGTGTTAGGTTCCCGGTATCCAATGGCAGCTGCCTCAACTTCTAATAGCCTCTCTTTGTCCTCTGTATCTATCACTCCTCTGACAAAAGCTTCTTCTACAGTCAGTTTTTTATTTGTTCTGGGATCGATAATGTGGCCAGTGGCAGCCTGAGCATCCAGAAATAAGTTTGCACTGTCTGAAGACATGATTTTTTGATTCCTAGCTTCTGTAAAGGACATCTTCCCTAGAGGTCCAGCTGCGACTCCACCAATGGAACATGTCCCATTCAAATAAACTTTCATGTCTATGGAAACCTCATAAACTGTTTTCTTCCCTTCCACCAATTGGTTAAATGTTTGCTTGTCCAGGATACCACAATCAAGCAACTGCTGTGCTGTGACTGGCTTACGGACACCATCAAAGATTAAACTGGAGGAATCAAGCTTCCCAGAAATAGGAAGAAGTATCAGGCCTGTCTGAGAATCTGTCTTGCATCTTTTCTTCAGGGACCCATATGTAGTACCCAGCTGAGTTTCTGGGTCCATGTAACACTCAGGACACTGGTTTAGAGCTCGATTGAGATCTTCATCAAGGAGATTGTGTTGTACTGCGGCATCTTTGGGGAGGAAAACACTGTTGACAGGATCTAGAATGCCTCCCACAGACTCCTGAGCCTGAAGCAGAGGTAATGCTGTCTTTTTGTCAATGAGTCCCTTCTTCAATGCCTCAGAGATGGATAGAGGCTTTGTGCTGCTAGGATCATGGTAGCCCACAGCTGCACATTCTGCAGCTAACAGTCTGTCTCTGTCATCCATATCCACCACTCCTCGGTCACATGCCTCCTTTACTGTTAGCCTTTGATTCGTTCTTGGGTCAATAATGTGGCCTGTGGCAGCCTGTGCTTCTAGAAGCATGTTAGCACTCTCTGGAGGAAGGAGACCACATTTCTTAGCTTCTGTAAAGGACATTGTGCCTTGATTCTCTGCTGCTATCCCGCCAATGGGCCCAGTTCCCTTGAGATAAACTTTCTTGTTTGCAGACACCTCTGGAATAGTTTTCTCTCCTTTCACTAGTTCATTAAATGTTGGCTTGTCTAGGACATCACAGTCAAGTAACTGCTGTGCTGTAAGTGGCTTGCGGACACCATCAAAGATCAGTTTAGTTGGGTCTACCTTCACTGAAATCGGTAGAAGCATCAAGCCTGTGCGTGGTTCTGTCTTGCATCTTTTCTTCAGAGACCCATAGGTAGTAGCCAGCTCTGTTTCCGGGTCCAAGTAACACTCAGGGCCCTGGTCCAGAGCTCGCCTGAGATTTTCATCAAGAAGGTTGCATTTTATTGCTGTGTCTTTGGGGAGGAAAACACTGTTGACAGGATCTAGAATGCCTCCCACAGACTCCTGAGCCTGAAGCAGAGGTAATGCTGTCTTTTTGTCAATGAGTCCCTTCTTCAATGCCTCAGAGACGGATAGAGGATTTGTGGTGCTCGGATCATGGTAGCCCACAGATGCCCATTCTGCAGCTAACAGTCTGTCTCTGTCATCCTTATCCACCACTCCTCTGTCACATGCCTCCTTTACTGTCAGCCTTTGGTTCGTTCTTGGGTCAATAATGTGGCCTGTGGCAGCCTGTGCTTCTAGAAGCATGTTAGCACTCTCTGGAGGAAGGAAACCACGTTTCTTAGCTTCTGTAAATGACATTGTGCCCTGGTTCCCTGCTGCTATCCCGGCAATGGGCTCAGTTCCCTTGAGATTCACTCTCTTGTTTGCAGACACCTCTGGAATAGTCTTCTCTCCCTTCACAAGTCCATTGAATGTTGGCTTGTCTAGGACACCACATTCAAGTAACTGTTTTGCTGTGACTGGCTTGCGGACACCATCAAAGATCAGTTTAGATGGGTCTACCTTCACTGAAATAGGCAGAAGCATCAAGCCTGTGTGTGGTTCTGTCTTGCATCTTTTCTTCAGAGATCCATAGGTAGCAGCCAGTTCTGTTTCTGGGTCCAAGTAACACTCAGGGTCCTGGTCCAGAGCTCGTCTGAGATTTTCATCAAGAAGGTTGCATTTTATTGCTGTATCTTTGGGGAGGAAAACACTGTTGACAGGATCTAGAATGCCTCCCACAGACTCCTGAGCCTGAAGCAGAGGTAATGCTGTCTTTTTGTCAATGAGTCCCTTCTTCAATGCCTCAGAGACGGATAGAGGCTTTGTGGTGCTAGGATCATGGTAGCCCACAGCAGCAGCTTCCGCTGCTAGCAATCGATCTCTATCCTCTTTATCCACCACTCCTCTGTCACATGCCTCCTCTACTGTTAGTTTTTGATTTGTTCTTGGGTCAATAATGTGTCCTGTGGCAGCCTGTGCATCTAGAAGCATGTTAGCACTCTCTGGAGGCAGGAGTCCACGTCTTTTTGCTTCTGTTAAAGACATTGTGCCTTGATGACCTGCTGCTACCCCACTAATGGGCCCAGTTCCCTTGAGAGGCACTTTCTTGTTTGCAGACACCTCCGGAATAGTCTTCTTTCCCGTCATAAGTTCATTGAACGTTGGCTTGTCAAGCACACCACAGTCAAGTAACTGCTTTGCTGTGACTGGCTTACGGACACCATCAAAGATAATTTTAGATGGGTCCAGCTTATGTGATATGGGCAAAAGTATCAAGCCTGTGTGTGGTTCTGTCTTGCATCTTTTCTTCAGAGACCCATAGGTAGTAGCCAGCTCTGTTTCTGGGTCCAAGTAACACTCAGGGCCCTGGTCCAGAGCTCGTCTGAGACTTTCATCAAGAAGGTTGCGTTTTATTGCCGTATCTTTGGGGAGGAAAACACTGTTGACAGGATCTAGAATGCCTCCCACAGACTCCTGAGCCTGAAGCAGAGGTAATGCTGTCTTTTTGTCAATGAGTCCCTTCTTCAATGCCTCAGAGACGGATAGAGGCTTTGTGGTGCTAGGATCATGGTAGCCCACAGCAGCAGCTTCCGCTGCTAGCAATCGATCTCTATCCTCTTTATCCACCACTCCTCTGTCACATGCCTCGTCCACTGTCAGTTTTTGATTTGTTCTTGGGTTAATAATGTGGCCTGTGGCAGCCTGCGCATATAAAAGCATGTTCGCAATATCTGTTGGGAGAAGACCCTGTTTCTTGGCTTCCGCAAACGACATTTTGCCTATATGTCCAGTAACCACCCCAGCAATGGGCCCAGTTCCCTTGAGAGGGACTGTCTTATGTGCAGATACTTCCGGTACAGTCTTCTCTTCTTTTACTAATTTGTTAAATGTTGGCTTGTCAAGAACACCACAATCAAGCAATTGCTGTGCTGTGACTGGCTTCCGCACACCATCAAATACCAGTTTAGATGGGTCTAGCTTCTTTGAAATAGGTAGAAGCATCAAGCCTGTGTGTGGTTCTGTCTTGCATCTTTTCTTCAGAGACTCATATGTTGCACCCAGTTCAGTTTCTGGGTCCACGTAACACTCAGGGCCCTGGTCCAGAGCTCGTCTGAGACTTTCATCAAGAAGGTTGCGTTTTATTGCCGTATCTTTGGGGAGGAAAACACTGTTGACAGGATCTAGAATACCTCCCACAGACTCCTGAGCCTGAAGCAGAGTGAGTGATGTGTTTTTATCAATGAGCTCCTTCTTCATGGCTTCATACACTGATAAAGGCTTTGCTGTGCTAGGATCATGGAAACCAACTGCAGCAGCTTCAGCTGCTTCTAATCTATCTCTGTCCTCTCTATCCACCACTCCTCTGTCACATGCCTCCTCTACTGTGAGTTTTTGATTTGTTCTTGGGTCAATAATGTGTCCTGTGGCAGCCTGTGCATCTAAAAGCATGTTTGCAATGTCTGTTGGTAGAAGATTCTGTTTCTTGGCTTCTGCAAAGGACATTTTGCCTTGATGTCCAGCAACCACCCCAGCAATGGGCCCAGTCCCTTTGAGAGGGACTCTTTTTTGTGCAGATACTTCTGCCACATTTTTCTCTCCTTTCACTAGTTCATCAAATGTTGGCTTGTCTAGAACACCACAATCAAGTAATTGCTGTGCTGTAACTGGCTTGCGGACACCCTCGAATATCACTTTTGATGGGTCTAGCTTCTTTGAAATAGGCAGAAGTAGCAAGCCTGTATGAGGTTCTGATTTGCATCTCTCTTTGAGAGCCTCATAGGTAGCATCATGTTCAGTTTCTGGGTCGATGTAATACTCAGGACCCTGGTTTAGAGCTTGGTTAATGTCTTCATTAAGAAGGTTGTGTTTTATTGCTGTATTTCTGGGGAGGAAAACACTGTTGACAGGATCAAGAATGCCCCCCACAGACTCCTGAGCCTGAAGCAGAGTTAGTGCTGTTTTTTTGTCAATCAGTCCCTTCTTCAATACCTCAAACACTGATAAAGGTTTAGCTGAGGCAGGATCATGGTAGCCAACAGCAGCAGCTTCTGCAGCTAGCAGTCTATCTCTGTCCTCTTTATCCACCACTCCTCTCTCACATGCCTCCTCTACTGTCAGTTTGAGGTTAGCTCTTGGGTCAATTATGTGGCCTGTAGCAGCCTGTGCATCAAGAAGCATGTTAGCACTTTCTGGTAGAAGGAGGTGCTGCTTCTTAGCTTCTGAAAAGGACATTTTTCCATGATTCACAACTACCAGTCCAGCAATGGGTCCTGTTCCCTTGAGAGGGACTCTCTTGTCTACAGACACCTCTGGAACTGTTTTCTCTCCTTTCACTAGTTCATTAAATGTTGGTTTGTCTAGGACATCACAGTCAAGTAACTGCTGTGCTGTAACTGGTTTGCGGACACCATCGAAGATCAGTTTGGATGTGTCTAGCTTCTTGGGGATTGGAAGAAAGAGTAGACCGGTGTTGGGCTCTGCCTTACATTGTCTCTTAAGGGACAAGTAGCTTGCACCTTGCTCCGTTTTTGGGTCCAAATAGAGCTCAGGTCTCTGATTCAGAGTCCGGTACATTTCCTCGTTGATTAGGTCACGCTCCATGGCCATGTCCTTGGGGAGAAACACACTGAGAACCGGATCTAAAATACCACCTGCAGATTCCTGTGCTTGTAGCAGGCGTAGTGCAGTGTCTTTGTCAATCTGTCCTTTCTTCATGGCCTGAAATGCTGATAAGGGTTTGCCTGTTCCAGGATCACGGTAGCCCACAGCAGCTGCTTCAGCTGCCAGCAACCTCTGTCGATCCTCCTCATCCACCACCCCTTGGCTACAAGCCTCTTCCACTGTCAACTTTTGATTCATTCTAGGGTCAATGATGTGGCCTGTGGCAGCCTGCGCATCCAACAGAAGATCAGCACTATCCAGAGGTAAGAGGTTCTCTTTTTTGGCTTCAGTCAGGGACATTTTGTTTAATGGTCCAGGAAATGACACTGTGCCTTTTGGACCTTCAATAAACACCCCTGCAATGGGCCCAGTTCCCTTCAGACTGACCTTTTTGTCTATAGCCACATCAGGAATCCTCTTTTGCCCATTTACAAGGTGGTTAAAGGTTGGTTGATCCAAGACACCACAGTCAAGTAACTGCTTTGCTGTGACTGGCTTGCGAACACCATCAAAGATCAGGGTAGAATGGTCCGGTGTTGGAGGCCCTCTCACTGTCTTGAGCTCAGTCTCCATGCTTTTTCTAACAAGGGTCATCTCTGTCATCTCTTTTTGTAGTTTCAAGAGCCTGCTCCTGTAGGTTTCTTCAACCTGCCTAAGTTCCCCCATTAGCTTCTCAATCTCACTTTTCAGGCAGTTTCTCTCCTGCGCCAGATGTTCCTTCTCAGAGTCATACTGTCTAATCAGGCCCTCATTACTTTCATACTGGTCTTTCCAGTACATTAAGTCCTTCTTTGCCCTCTCGCTCTCCTCCTGTAGATGTTGTTTATGGCGGAGTTCAGACTCTAGAGATAGCTTGATGTGGTTGAGCTCCTCCTCAAGTTTCTGTAAGCGATCTCTGTCTTGGTCTGACAACTTCATCTTCAACATCAGAGCATCTCTTTCCTTCTCCAGCTCACTGTACTTAGACTGAGTGGACTGGATCAATGTGGTTGTCTGCAGAAAAGCAAAGGAAAATTAAAGGAGGAGAAGAGAGGGGACAAAGTGGTGAAAATTGGAGAGAGAAGTATACCATTAACTCACAGAAATATAATATTGTGCAATAGTAATTTATAAGACTGTTGACTGTAAGGATATAAGAATACAAGAAAGTGATGTTTGTGATGGCATTACATTGATAAATGTAAGGATTCTAATTTAGGATTCTAATACAGTAGAAATGTTGTAAAGTAAGGTCAATGACACATTTTCAATTTAATTTTAGAATTTGCCTTACTATCTTTGCACATCACCACAAACATCATACACTAGAAGACAAGTGTTTTACATTTTTACATACAAACAAAAACACTCAATACACTATTACTACTACTACTGTGCTGTAGAAAATGACAGCCTACTATCTGCAATTTGATAAAACAACAGAGCTACCATATATTTCTCAAATAGGAACAATACAACTTTGCTAGCATAAATTTATTGACACGTCTTTAGACGATATATGTACAGAATTTTGTTTAAGATATAATTTAAGCAAGGTAGATATAAATTGCAGATTGTAGTTTAGGGAAATGGACATTGCAGAATAGACAAATAAACATTCACTAATGTACTCTATGCTTTGCAGTGGAGGAGCGGAGACAGTGACTCCATTTCGACTATTGATCACTCTGTATAAAACAATCAAAAGGAAAAAAGTACGCTGATAGTTAAATCACTGCTGGTAGAGTAATCAGATTGCAAGAAGAGAGAGATTCTCATTTGCACCTTTGCAGGCATTTGCATGCAAATTATTTATATGCTAATGAAAAGGATTGGCACATATTTTGACATATGTGTTTAAATCAGAGTCATTAGAAGAGCAAGGCAGCTACAAGGCATCTACGGGTGTTTTTCGGCATGCAAGAGAAAGATTTCTCAGAGACAATGATTATCTGATCAATCTTAGTTGGGACTCTGATTTGGAAAGACAAAAGCAGTTCAGAGTTTGAGATTTCATTGTACCTCAAGAGCCTGCCTTCGTATTTGCTCTATCTCCACCTTCAGTTTCTCCCTCTCTGAGGAAAGCTCTGAGACAAGATTATGGTAGTCTAAATTGTTCCGGGTACTACTTTGAAGTTGAAGCTCCAAAGAAATAATTTGGGCAGCCAGCTCATCATCACTTCCCTGTTTGGATCTCGAGAGCTCAGCTTTCTCATGTCTTAAGGACCGTAGCTCTTCCTCCAGTGTTAGTCGCTCTTTGGTCAGTGTTTCTGTCATCTCCTTCAGCCTCTGAAGCTCAACACAGTTCTCATTCAATGCCCTACTCTTTTCTTCTATGGTTTTGTAAAGGCTCTCATTCCGAAGGTTTGCCTCCTTTATCCGTGCCTGCTCATGGAGAAGACTTTGCTGAACAGCCTTTAGTTCAGAACTCAACTGGCTCAAACCTCCTGCAGAGGCCTTATTTTGCCTCAAACATTTTTCAAGATCATCTTTCAGGCGACGTTGTTCTTCCTCAACTGTCTTTTGGGATGCATTGGCCTTCTCTTGACTTTGGCGCAGTGTGGTGATGGTGCTGGTATACTCCCTCATGGTCATTGTGGCCTGTTCCAGCTCTGTTTCTACCCTCCTCCTTCTAGTCACTTCATCTTGATTGCATTTCCTAAGTATCTCTAGCTCACTCTCCAGCCCATCTCTTATAGACTGGAGGTCCTTGATGCGTCCCTGTAATCTAGTAAAGTTCTGGTCAATTCTGCTCCTCTCACTGCGCTCCCTCTCCAGCTCCGATTGCATCTTTCCAAGCTCATGCTCACACTCCCTCAACTGAGCAACAGCCACAGAGGAGCTAGCCAGCTTGGCCTGTAGCTGGCCCAGGGTCTCCTCCATCACAGCCTGGCCTTCCACTGTGGTTCTCCTTCTGCGTGTCTCTTCCTCCAGGCTGTGTGTGAGGTAAACCAGCTGGTCGCTTTGTTCTTGCAAGCTCTTTGTGAGCTCAACCAGCTCCTCCCTGTACTGGCTGCTGTCTTCCTCTCTCTGATTAATGAGTGTCTCCACTTGAGCCTCCAGTTCTCTCCTCATGCGTCCTTCCTCTGTGATAACAGAGCGCTGACTGCGAGCCTCCTCTTCTGCCCTTCTCCTGTGTTCCTCAGCCTTGCTGATGGACAATCGCAGCCTTCTTAGTTCGTCCTCAAGATTCTTCCTCTCTGCCTCAGTCCTGTCGTACTGCAGCTTCAGCTCTGCCGTGTCCTCTTCCCTCTGGGCTGCCAGCCGCTGGATGTCTGTGTTACTAGCATGGATCTGGGATTCATAGCTGAGGTTTAAGTTATTGATCTCCGCACTGTACTGGGTCCTTACCTTTGACATCTCCAGCTGCAGATCCCTCACCTTCACCGTTTCCTCAGTCAGCTGCCGATGCAGCTTGTCGATCTCCCGCTCCTTATCTGCTACACTCTTCTCCATCTCCATCTTGGCCCAGTTGATGTCCTGCAGTTCCTTCTGCCTCTTTCTCAGCACAGTGTCATACTCTTCCTGCTGCTTGGTGTAACGCTCATCTGCCATCCTCCTTTTTCTCTTTTCTTCCTCAATCAGGTAGTTCAGGCGCTCCAGTTGATCCTTTAGGTCTGTGAGCTGGCTGTGGGTGGAGTCCAGGCTCTCTCTGGTTGCACTGCACTGCAGGGCAGTGTTTCTTTTCACCTCCTCCACTGACAACAGCTGATCCTGGGACTGGGAAAGTTCCAGCTGGTAGCGGGCAATGGCATCCTCCAGCTGGCAGTTCTTTGCATTGCGATCTTGGATGTCTTCCTTTAGCAGGCGAAGCTCTTCCTGAAGGAGGTCGATTGTGGTGTTGCGTATCTGATGGAGAGACACAACAAAGATGGAAAGGAATCAAAATACAAGAATATACAGAAGTGTATAATTTCTAAAAGGAATTCCAATTATTTTTAGACAGGTGTTTTATTAAATCAGACAAAAAAGACATAAGGAATTTGTGTCATAAGATGCCATTTCATGACCCAGTATTGAGGAAAAAAACATTTATAATAATAAAAAAATTAAACAAAGAAAGATGTAACTTCTCGGGTGATGACAAAACACCAGATAATTGTTCAGATTAACACACATTGGCTAAAGACTTTTAGCAAATGTGCACAATGTGAATGCATTAGTACCTTGAGCTCCTCCATGTTTTTGAGCATCTCGCCCAGGTATTTGTAGTAGTCACCAGAGAGGATGAGAAGCTCCATGTAGCGAGTCTGCAGGTGTGTAGCCTGGGACAATGACACAGAAAGCTCAGCATCGTTATTCATTAACATTATAAATAAAGTTATTTAATAGCTACAACAACTAAGTCAGTCATATAACTAGACCAAGAGTACTGGAATTGTCAAACTCATAAATGAGGATGAGGAAGGATGTGTTTATTGGACATTGACAATGTGTTATTTAGGTGTATTATTGTTCTACTTCTGTAGTTTTGTCTCAATCTGTCACTGACCCCTTTAAAACATTATCCATTAGAAATGTTCTGCCATTAGTTAACTTAGTTTGCTGCTTTCAAAGCCAGAACTCATTTGTAACAATATAAGTCCTCTTACAACAAATTATCTAAATAGCATAAATTAACCTGCTGCATGTTGCTATTACCTCTTGAGTAAGCTCCATAGACGGGGATTTCAACATGGTTCTCTTGATGGGGATATTAAGCAGTGTCTCCAAACCAGAGCTGTATGAGGCCAGGTCTGATTCGTAGTCCTGTAAGAAAACAAAAACCATAAATGAATAGAAATGGCAACAGCAACACAAAACAAACGTTTTGTGTTTTTGTTTGTTTGTTTCTTTATGAATAGGCAAAGTGTTTTTGTGTATGAATAGACCTTCTTACCTTGATGGAGATCAGACAAGCCTCCGTGTCCTTCAGAACACCTTCCACTGTCTCCCTCTTCCCCTTGATCTCTGAATTCAGTGCCTGGAACAGACATTTATATTCCCATGTCAGTCATTTGCTTAACCATTGACAGGGATTATTAAATTGAGCAGATTCATTTGCGGTAGTGATGAGTGAGACACACAGACCTTTTGGTGGTTGATGTGCTCATTCAGAGCTTGGAGGTCTTCTATCTTGGTGGCCTGCAAGACGTCCTGTCTTTTCCGCGTGGAAACTATCCACTCATTGAGGGAGGTGCTGCTTTGCTTGTAGTGCTCCAGCTGAGGCTGATATGACTCCAGATCCTGAAGTCTGAGCCAGGGAAAGAAAGGTGGGACCATTAACGACAGTAGACACTACTTCACTACAAGTGATAGAGATATTCTTAATTTTCTGTATCTGTATCTTTGCTTTTTCAGTGTGTGTGTGTGTTGTAGTGGCAACAGTCCCTCCGACACACTATTTCTAAGTTTTGGAATAAAAGATGTTCATTTTAAATGAAAGAAGACCATCCGAGAGGGAGACTGTTCTGACTGCTCCCCCACCAGGACCCCCAAGAAGAAAGGAGCCACCATGTCATTGTCAGGACATTACCACAAGAGATAACGATTGCTTGTGAAACAAACCCATGGGTTCAAGTGAAACCAATCCAGAGGGGGGTCCCATTCAAATATGGCTGATGTTGACTCAAACTCTCCTTGGAGCTTCTCCCCCACAGAGACCCAGCGAGCAGGAGAGACACTGATCAGAGATCAAAGGCCACCTCTCTCAGGCTATTTGTTTCCCCACGACCTCCCCCCTTCCTGTGAACTTCCACAACAAGGGACTGAAGTGGCCATGTGTATCTCAACACAGACCCGTCTATGGAAGACTGAGTTACTACCTCAAAGTTCTGAAATAATATGAAATAAAATGTAAAATCGAAGGAAAATCACTCCACAAGCGTTAGCACGATAGATAGTGAAACTTACACTTTTATAACAAGTTAATCTCTGGAGATAAGAAGACGAAAGTATTAAAGTGTTTCATGTTTAACCCTCTGCTACCATCTAGCGACCACAATCAAGAAGACACGTACCAGGTTCAGTGATGTGTTTGGAATAGTTCATTGTGCCATGGTGTACCTGATATAATTATGTTTATCCCATTTTATCCTCTGTTCTTTCTCCTCTTTTTAGTAATAGCCAAATAACTATTGGAATGTATGCAAGTGTTTGATATGGGTGAAATATGACTTGTTTATGGAACATAGGTATGATACCATGCTTAATGTAGTTGAATTGGCAAAATGGGAGAACTGGGTGTTGTGCTAAAAGTTTTTTTTAATAGTTTTAAAAGATAAAAGTTTACTGAGTGAACCACACGGGGATTGCCTCGTAATCCGAGACACAGGTATCGGTCATGAAACCACGCCCCTTCCGGAAGGGTACAAAACAACAGATTGCGCCGCATTCAGAAGGCACTTTTCCCCGTTGGCTCTCCCTTGAGCTTACCTAAACTCCTCCCGTGTTCGTCACTTGTGTGGTTTTGTTTTCCCTCATGATTTTTTTCTTTTGTCTTTTGTTCCCCTTTCATGGAACGGCGAAGACACACCATTTTGAAACTCTGCCGCTTTGAGAACTCTTTCGACTCCCCCACGAGCTATACTTCGGACAAGATTTGCAAACTGATCCATTGGTGTAGGGTTGCAGGGTAGCAGGGTTGTTGGGCAAAGCAACGCTATATTTCGATTATTTTTACGAGTCCAAATAAAACAATTGGACAGAGCCCGGCATCAGCAGCCAGCTCTCTGGACCACCAACCACCGACCCAGCAACAATCAACAAACCTCAGACGTTAACATTTTATTTATTTTTTTAATTCTCAAACCAGCGTAGAATTCCCCTTTTGCGTTAATAACTTCCCTGTCAACATTTGAAAGAGGGCAGAACACCTCTAGCCTCTGTTCAGGTCATAAAGAGAGAGCAGATATAGGCGAGTGGATGTTGCCGAATGCTGTGCTGGGAAACATATCACGGCGCCCTGATTACTTGTTAGATTTCGCCACCTTGTACAAGGGACTTTTAACAATATTCAGACCCTCTACACCAGGTGTGGCCAAACTACGGCCCGCAGGCCAACAGTGGTAAATATAAAATGGAATATGGCCGTGAGAACATAGTCTCTAAAATTGCACTGTATGTACATTGCACTTCTTAGTGTTTTTTTTTTGTTGTTGTTGTTATTTCTTATAGTTATTTTGATAGAAAATGAATTTTCGATGGCACAGGGGTTTTATGGTCTAAAAAAAGTTTTTCTTGCAGTGTTGCACTGGTAGGAAACTCCTGCGGTTAATATTGTTTGGCCTATGACTCCTTATATTTTTCTGTATTTAGCCCACAACCAAAGAAGTTTGGCCACCCCTGCTCTACACTGATCGACTATCTTAACTAGCCGATTGCAACCGCTGCAACGGTGGAGGTTTCACTACCGTATGTCGGGCAGACTACACGCGGTGTGTAAAGTTTGCTATTTGAATGAGGGCAGAAGCCTTCCAGCCTCTCTTAGAGTCATAAAGAGAGAGCGGGTGTTGACTTGGAGTCAACGGTTTGGGACCCGTCGAGCTGTCTAGAGGCCTGCCGAAAACGTAGGATTCCCCTTTAGCGTTAATAACTTCCCTGTAAACACACATTTCTCCCATCCTCGCCAATATTGATATTTAGTTATCCTTTCCTTTTCCAATTACTCTCTTCCTCTCTATGGTTTAAGATTTCATTCTTTTATTTCTACCTCCTCATTACCTGACTATTAACCCTTTATTATAAATAAATACCCATTTATTGAGTAAGTTGTCTGTGATAATCTTTCAGAAGCTGGGTTCGGGAATTCCTGACCGGTAGAATCCACTCCCCTGAGATAGACCGATAAAGTATTACAACCTTTCACCCCGATTTTTCCAGGTTTTATATAAATTTGGTGGCGCCCAACTAATTCTAATATTATCAAAGGTCTTATATTGTTACAGTGTGTGTGTGTTCAAATGGTGAGTAGATGGCATACCTGGAGTCGATCTGGTTTTGGATACGTCTCCAGCGGTCTACCAGCAGGCCAACCTGCTCGCTGTATTTGGAGAGGATCAAGTCACACCGATGGATGGACCCGCACACCTGACGGTTCCAGTGGCTCGCCTTGGCCAACTCTGCCTCCATGGAGGAAACAACATCCCTCTTCTGGTCCAACTCCAACCTCATGTTCTACAGCCAACCAACATGCATAAAAATACCAATGAGAAGGGCAGCACCATGAAGGAAGGCAAGGTACTGTACAGAAGAATCAAGCACTTATTAAATTCATCACTTGAGGTATCCTCAAAGCTTAAATATTGTATGTTACAACCTTTTAAATACAAAACTGCAAAGGATCACTGAGCCATGAACTAAAAGGAATTGGATCTCTGCTGAAGTATAACGTTTATTAAGTCGTTTACAGTGGCAATGTGTAACTGACATGAAACAATGAGCTAAAAGGATTAAACCAATCTGCTGCGTAAAACATTACTGTGAGGGTATAGATGTAGTCCTCCACTTCTCCAGGTGTCAGAGATGTGGTCTCCTTCTCTGTCAGTCTGGCTTCATGAACCTTCACTATGTCCTCAGCCCGTGCCACACTCTCCAGCAGGTCCCTTAGAGCCCGCAGCCTGATGGAAAGAGAGCCGTAGACAGAAAGAAACAGTAAGGCAGAGAAAAAAACACATTATTCCAATTTATTTCCAGTTTCAGAATGTGTGTAAATGTCCTAAATGTCCATGAAGATAACCCTCTTCTGACAATCATGTAAAGTGAGTTAAATTACTCATATATCAAATAACTTGTATAAAGTATTGAAATCCTTGTCAAAACTTCAAACTCATTTACACTTCCAGGAGCTGTATTTCCAAAACCATTACCAATCTGTTTAAAGGTCACATCCAGTAGTTTTGCTTTTCAATAGCACTGCCTGCTACAATGTATCATTCCACAGTCACCACAATATGAGTCAAATACGACAAATTACTCATTTAACCACCTCAAGTTAAAATTGTAATCTCTTGTTATAATGATTCTTGGCAAAAAAGAAGCAAACGTGTGTGTGTGGGTGTGGGTGTGGATGTGGATGTGGGTGCGTGCGCCCCTGCATCCATACCGCTGTAGATACGCTGAGGAGCTGCCTTCTAAGCTGCTAAGTCTCTGGTTGATCACACTGATCTCGCTGCGTAGGAATTGGGCTTTGTCAGAATCGGTCATGCCCTCCAGCTCCTTCAGGATACACTCCTTGAGGCGTAGGTACTCCTCACGGATGGAGTCAATGTCACACTGAACCGCCTGTAGACAAACACAATGTGCGCGCAGTGTCAGGGCAATGCACACAAAGAAGTGGAAGTGTGTGGTTGCATGAGACTTCTACCTCCAGCTGTGTGATCCTTAATCCGCAGTCATACGATGCATCCTCGCCCAGACAGATGTGAATGTGTTGAGCCAGTGTTCCCTCCGAGGCCTCCATCCGGGCCCTGAGGGCCTGCAGCACCGTCAGGCTGTGGGACGTGGACAGCGAGGAAGAGGATGACAACAATGAGGAGGAAGAGGAGGCGGCGTTGGACACGACTGTCTTCCTCTTCACCGGCGTCGGCTCCGCCCTGATCGCTCTCACCACCTCCTTCTTCACCACTTGCTCTTTGTTCACAACCTCTTTCCTCAGCTCTGTTTTCTTCACCTCCACTTTCTTCACTTCCGCTCTCCTTCTCACCTCCTCCATCCTCCTCACCTCCTCCTCAGCAGCTGCTTGTTGCTGCTGCAGCAGCAGCTGTTGCTGTTGCTGCTGCTGCTGCAGCTGCAGCTGGTGTGGTTGTATTATGATCAGCTGGTGTTGGTGCTGCTGCTCAGCCGGCTGTACTTCTATTTGTTGTTGTTGCACGGCTGGAGAAAGACAAGAGGTGTGTGTTAGCGTTGGGCGTGATACGTAAGGGATAATGTGCAGTCAAGTCCGACAGGGTGATCAGGACCCCAACACTGCTTATTACATGGCAAATTAATACATTGAGACAGAATATTGATTGGAAATTATTTTAGAACTAGTATGCCCAGGGCGGGGCCACGCAATTGCAAAGCTCCCACTTCTTAGCTTCCTATAAAAAACACTGAACATATATCACTGAACATTGAACATTCGCTGAATTTACTGTTATTAATGTGAAATTGGACATATCTGTATTTATCTCTTCAAGTCTTCCATTGTAGTTTCTATGTAGCGTCACAAGTAGGGTGACCAATATTCAAACCCCCATACCCCACATGTGTACTGCAAGTTCGGCACTCTGTTGGCGGGGCAGGGGGGGGCAAGTTGCGCCCCGATCGCTCCCTCTCCATTACGAAAACCGAAGAAAAAAATTTGTAATGGCCTTTTCAAAACGTTCTAAAAACTTTACTGTTTTCCAAAATAGTCTATTCAAAACATCCAAAACAAAATAAAAAACTAACGGCACTGTTTTGTACATGTGTGATTACCCTGCTCTACACCTTTATGAAAAAGGTCTGTACTGAAAAGCCCAAATCCTTTTCAGTCTGTATGACCGCCTGTTTCTCTTTTACAGCTCATGGGAATAGAAAGCATTAGATGTACTGACTGTAAGCAGGCAGCTGCACCACCAGTTGGTCGTAGTGGGCCTGGGCTCCAGTGAACTGGTTCTCGATGCTCTTCTTGTCCTCGTCCACAAACATCTCTGAGCCATGGGAAGTGAGCTTGAAGTCCTCGTAGTGCGTCTCCAGACTCTTGATAATGCTGCGGTACTCCTCTGGCCGCATCCGAGCCAGCTGGTAAAACACACACACACCAAAAAGTTATGAATTTAGACGTTATGAAAACAGAAATTGTTCAAATTTTGTTCAACACAGAAATACATTAGGGAAGACAAACAACAAAGCATTTCTTTGAGGACCTGTTTTATTTTATTAACCTTGCGTGACTTTGACTGTGTTGTACCAAGTCAGTGCTTTTGTGTTTTATTTTAATTTAATTTTACTTCCCAGCCTTACCATGGAGATGGTGAGGGAGTTGATGCGTTTGATATCCAGGATGCAGTACTGCCACGAGATGAGACTCTTGATGTTGATGTAGAGCTGGTTCCAAATGGACAGGATGGCCTCGTAGTACTGCTCATTCCTTGGAAGAAAAACACACGTTGGCATACACTCCCCACAGCTCGTTTTCAAAAATGTCATGGATGCGAGTATAAAACTTGACTTACTTACAGTCAAACCTGTAAATATCTTGACAGTCATGAGAGTTGAAGGAGTACTAACCTCAGTTACTCCTCACTTCTGCCTGAGACCAATTTAATTCCTCTCTAACAGTCAACGGTCTGTGTTTGTGTGTGTGTGTTCTTACTTGTTGGCCAGAGCGACGCTGAGGGGGTTCGGCGGGGGTACCAACAGGCAGACGGAGGGCACTAACATGTCCAGTCCTCCGGGTCCGGTCACCTGCCACTTACTGCGCTGGCTGTTGTCCTTCAGGATGCCCTCGTTGTCCTGACAGATCGCCTTCTGCATAGCGGTGGCAATACACATCATCAGTTATCAATGAGGTCAATTGATGTGAATCTTCAAGACATCCCTCTTTTGGAAATCTAACGCAGGGTATATTTCCCATACAGGGCTAACCTTTTTTTAAAATAAGATCTGGGGGGG
>OMKR01094644.1:2372-15817 GCA_900302355.1 Cyttopsis rosea
AAAAAGATCATTCATCGCTAAAGTTAACCGACAGCATCGCGCAATCGCGTTCGACGATTCGTTCTCGCGCGAGGGGGGCGGGGCGAGAGTTGTCCGCAGGGGGCGGGGCCACCTCGCTTGGACGCCCTGCGGATTGGTCCGCGCGGGTGTCGATCAAATCAAGTCGGGTCTCAAGTCGGAAGCGCTCTCGGCGTAGCTGCACCTTTCAAGACAGGAAACACAACTATCAATGCAGTGCTAGGGCAGTGGTTTGATTCTCTGTATACGTCTGTGGTGTGGTGGCGTTTTCGGGCGGTTTTAATCACACTATGCTCGTCCTACACGTGCAAATAGTCGCGAGGACTGCGGGGAACCACGTACGGCGTACGTGGGATGTTTCTTTAATTGGACTCAGCCATAATGGTAGGTGATTGCTAGGCTATCGGGGAGCAAGCTACAATCAGCTGTCTATCCAGCCGGAGTCGGGCCTAAGAAAAAAAACAAAAACAAAACAAACTATGCATTCACGCACAAAAGTATAGAGCTAACAGACGGCGGTGGAATCTCTATATTTTTATCCCAAGTCCCGTTTAACCAAACTAGCAGCCTGCCCAGTACAGTCGTTGTAAACACATTGACAACCGTCTCCACTGGACGTTCACCAGCGGACAACGCGCGCAGAGCCGGGAAGCTCTCTGCTCGTTGTAAATACCCCGGCTTCTCTTAAATTGGGATTAATTCCGGCTGCGTTTCACGTCCCGCATTGACCGCCGCGGACGACGTCTGCGCAATGTAAACGACCACAATACACGCACATAGAACGTGGAGGTATATGTGTACGGAACTAGTTTGTATTAATCCGCTGGTATCGGGACGCGATAGCCCGAATTGAATGCGTGGTCCCACAACCCTCCCCCCGTATGGTGCGGCTTCAGTGCGGTTGTCTTGCCTTGTAAGGGCAGGAGGGTCGACCCGTCCTTGGCTGAAGCACCTTTTCATGTTGAAACTGTAAGCAACTCTGCGGACCTCGCATCCGTAGGGAAGATAAACAGGTTTTCTTTGTCATATTGTGTGGACAGTTAGGGAGGAATACTTTCATTGATGCGCTGATAACTTTAATATGAATGTTATTATTAACCAGCAGATCCTGAAAACAAAATCTACCTTCAATATAATGTCATTGCTTTGAGGCCATGGGTACATTTGGCTCTCCAAGGGGAAAGGAAATGACCTAGAAGGCCCTGGTCCCTGCAGTTTTAGGCTTTGTGTCTAATGTATATGTTGACCTATTCATGCTCAATTGGTTGAAACTGCTCCACTTCAGTCAGCCGGATTGATTCCGTACTCCAAAGAATAAATAATTGTGAAATTGATATCTAAGCATAATATGTGGAGGTGAGAGATGTACTTGTGCACTTAGTAATGCATTTTCCACCAAGTCCAAAAATGGCCCTGCTACTTATTGCAATAATAATTAAGTTAATTACACTATAAGCTTCTAACCTGGGCGACGTTCCCGCCTTGAGCAGGCTGTGTGAACGGGGCTTATGACTCATGGTCTCCTCACTGCTGGACATCCAGCCCTGTTTTGATCCAGACAACCATACCACCATACACACGATCCGGTGGATCACAAGCGAAATCCTTGAATTTGAGTTAACACGCTGCAAAAATATATTGTCAATTAGTCACAGCAAAATAATTTTGTCCCTAGATTTACAATTAAATAGACAAAGTACATGTTGTGTGCGTTTATTTATTCCTGTGCAGGTGCTGCTGCGGTCATGTTTAAGAGGAATCTGACCCCATAAAATGTCAAATAGATATCCACTGTGAGTTTATAGCCTGTTACCGTACAAGGCAGAGGGATTAAATTATTCTTCAGGATGGGCTCATCAGAAAACAAATATACTCTGCTTGGAGTCAAAGCAGTCAATATAAATAGCTTTGTACTGAAGTTATAAGTAGCAACTGTGTGACAATTTTAGAGGATTTTATGCTCTGAAATGGTGTCATTACAAATGTTTAACCCATCGCAATATTTTGGCATAAAATCGCCCAACCTGAAGGGAAATATTAAATATTACATAATTAAATACACTTACGATAACTTAAGCTTGATGCCGTCGAGGTTTCCAAAGTCTTTTTTTTTTTATGCCTTCCTCTAAAACGATGCACTATCTAATCTCTCGTATTTTTGTCCTAATAGTCAAGACCATGTTGCCCTCCATGGAGTAAGAGAAGAAGGGAAGATAAGGGAACACATTCGTTCCACCATTCATCAATGTGCTGATTTTGACACCCTCACAAAACAAGTGGAACAGGGGAAGAACGGGGTTGTGCAAACAAGGAAACATTCTACGGAAAAGCCAACATTAAACCGGACCTTTTTATAACAAACGAAGAAAATAAATGGCGTTCTTGGACAACCCAGCGATTATTTTGGCTCATATTCGCCAGTCTCATGTGACCAGTGATGACACAGGCATGTGCGAGATGGTGTTAATTGACCAAGATGTGGACATGGAGAAGTGTCAACTTGCTTTGGTGCCCGGCAGCAGCAGCTGTGGGTCGGTGGGTTCAGGCTTCCTGGTTGATGGGGGCAACAACGTGGGTGAGAATCATGGCTGTGATCTCTCTCAGTCAATGGACATCACCTCCAGCTGGGACTTTGGCATCCGCCGACGCTCCAACACAGGTAGGTGAAGCCCCAGTGTGTTTGCTGGTCAGAGGGAACGCTTTCTACCACCCTCCCATTTGTGTTTTTAAACGGGGAAATGGAGCCGGAAAGCATGCTTTGCTGTTGTTTTGTGGGGTTGAACTACCAAAATCTGGGTCTGTGGTTTAACACTGCACAACAAATTTGTTTTGGTGTTGGAATGTGCAGCAGCAACACAGTTGTTACTGCTGCCGAAATGTAAGGGATAGGGATGGGTCGAGATTGCATTTCACTTGCTGTTCTTGCCTCATTGAATGATTTTGGAGTGACAATGTGAGATCATGTTATAAGTGACTCTAATAGACACTAATGGCCTTATGTAAACTCTGCTCTCTCATTTCTTTAATGACAGTGGTATAAAACAGCAGTGGTCTGGCTTTTACGGTGTATGGTGGGATGAAAATGCGGGCATGATTTAAATTTTCGGACCAATATTGTATTGTGATTAGATTTGTAAATTTGTTTTAAAGTTCAACTTGAGTTGCATAGTAACTAAGAGTTTACATTTGCTATCGGTGTAATATTAGTCATCATATCTATATCCTATAGAATTCCCGCCCAAAACTATGGCGCAAACAACACTTGATAAGACACAATAGGTGAAACAAAATAATACATGTCCACCCATTGCAGACTGGAGATTGGAACATAAAAATCTGGGTAGACAGTTGATTTTCCTCAATCCAACTAACGGAGGCCGAGTTCACGTTCTATTTATTGTGACATTCCTAACATTGATTTAAAATTCCCTTAAATTTGGATGGAAACATGTTTGTGGACTCTAATGATGTTACAAAAAGATAGCGATCGGCTCAAATACTTGAGCATCAGGCAATTATGTAAGATAATGGTAAAAGCTTTAGCTATC
Source organism: Cyttopsis rosea (assembly GCA_900302355.1). Taxonomy (NCBI): domain Eukaryota; kingdom Metazoa; phylum Chordata; class Actinopteri; order Zeiformes; family Parazenidae; genus Cyttopsis; species Cyttopsis rosea. The sequence continues at coordinate 5,939 of OMKR01094644.1, forward strand.
TGTAGACTGCCCCAATAATTTTTTTATCTAACATTGTGGACACATAGGACACATGATTAAGAGTTGATGGCAATGGACACTCAAGCATTATCATCTAGGGGAACAAAAATATATTAAACCAATTTCCACATAATTGCGTTCAGATAAACCAATTATACACCCCTAAAAAGTAGTATTTATACTCACAATATAATCAGAATCACACTACACTAAAAAAAATCACCATGCATTTGGACTCGTCTTGTTGCTTGCTTCGCCTCAAATTAACCCAGCAAAGGATAAATGGGCCTAGTAACTATGATACAGGATAAACAGGCCGACTGATCTGGTCAAGTGACAACAGAACGGATACAAATTAAAGATATGTTAAAAGAAACTTCAAAGTAAGTGAGCGTTTGATTCAAATCACATTTACAAACATGTTTAGAAAACTAATCAAATCAACAAAGACTGACACCAGCTGCTGACTATCACAAAGAGGCTCAAGTGAACCGTTAACCCATATTTATACTCTGCTCCTCTCTTGTGTCAATATGAAAAAATGTAAAAATTAAAATAAATAAAAAACACCCTATGAGCTGAAATGTGTTGATGGCAAATTTATAGGCCCGATACTATGGAATAATGCTAGGTCAGTGGATACAGTGGTGCAGCTACACTGGAGCCCAGTGGCCGGTAGGGGCCCATGCCATCGGCGATGGGGCGATCATTGCGCGCTCCGCTGTGCATCCCTGTGCACGGTTCCTCAAAATAAAAACTGTTTTTATTTTAGATGTAGGCCATTTTATTTTATCAGTTTCCATGCAGTTTGGGTGACCCTACTGACCACCTTGGGTACACTACATCTTGAATATTCAAAGTACGGCTGTTCGGCCCATAATTTAACAGAATACCAAATACAGTTCTGCACCTGTTAACCATGTTTCCTTGGCAAGTTTACCTTCAAAAGATGAGTTAAGATAGACAGGAAATATTGTGGTAGGGAGAGGGGAGCAAATGACACCGGTCGGATTTGAACCTTGGTCACTGCAAGGCAGCGGTGGTATTATGGTGACCTGACTTGGTATCTGGTTGAGACACCACGGCACCTATAAAGTGATTTGTGATGATTGGACAAACAATTTTATTGATTTATTGCCAAATTTGCACCAGGCCCATGTACTAGGAACTGGTTATTGACTTTTTATTTCATTTTATTATGAAATATGTCCGATAAGTTTTGTGGTGATTGGACTAATTTATTTTTTAATTATAGTCTTGGCAATGGCCATTTTTGCATCTTGGCCTTTACAGCACCCCCTATTGGCAGCACTTTCCAATCAATGGGTGAAATTTCATTTCTCTCTCATTTCCCATCTCAGGTGAATTTCCACAAACAAAATGACAACCGGCTAGATTTGAACCTGGAGCAGTTCAAACCATTTTGCATACATAGTACGCCATTGATTGGGATTTTTTTGCCAACTTTGGACCAAGCAAGTGTCCTTGTTTGGAACTGGAGGTGTCCCATATAGAACAATTCTTTAATAATTAAAAAAATGATAGACCTGGCATCATCCACTCATCATTTGGTCAGAGTCACAGTGGAGGCTGAGCAGCCATGATATTTTCCAAATCATTAACAAACCTTGCAACGTTCCGTGATGTAGTTGGTGAAAGTGAGGCGAGGGTCTAACAACTATATTGTGACCGAAAAATCTGAGGAGGATGTCCTGACGATCCAATGAGATGAATGAATAGAGCTATTTGAACAACAAGTAGATCCCATGCTTTGCTGTTCTTGGAAACTGTTTCATCTGTGCCTTTACCTCCTCAAGGTAGGTGGTGATGGCCATTTGCCTTACAGTACATGTGCAGTAAGGGAGAGGTCGTCTTAAAACGGTGTGAAGCTGTTAGGGCTCATATGCCTGGATATTATGTTTTCTATTCAAAATTGATTATGGTGCTTGGCGACAGATGGAGGGAATCAAAAGCTAGATAAATGAGAATCTTATCTCCTTTTGGCTCCCTTAGCTTGTTGTCTAATAGTTTTTGGGGGAACTGGTCTCGCTGGTCGTGTTTTTGGTTATGGGTAAAAAGTTTAAAAAACATGTTTGAGTGTTCACTGAGAATTCACCTGAATTGGCTGTTTCATCAGGACTCCAGCATGACAGGCGCGAGAAACCTGGGGTTGCTGGTAAGATAATGAAGGGTTAGCACGGAGGTTATACCACTTAATTTCAATGTCATGTTAATTGTTGTTGTTTTCACATTTTATTATGTAATTCTGACATTTTTTTAAATGTGTCTGATGGTTGAATCAGGTCGGTAGTCCGTCTGGCCAAATCCTATGATCTGAAATTCTATACAGATGTTGTTAAACTGTGTAAAAGGTGAAAGTGAAACTCCTATATATTTAGATAAAGTACTTTCTTTAGACAGCCGTTCCCATCCTGTTGATGTTGAAAGGGAAATGAAATTAAAGTATTTTTCCTTTTGCAGCTCAAAGACTAGAAAGGCTACGGAAAGAGCGCCAGAACCAAATCAAATGCAAAATTGTTCAGTGGAAAGAAAGGTCATCCTCGCACTCAGGTAAAGTTGTCTTTTGTTTCCACACTTGCCGTCCCATCTCTTGCCTTCTGCCCTTGCACTGAAACCAAGTGTGTATCAGTTGCAAGCCATTAGGATGTGTGAGTTAAAAGTTTTTCACACAAGATTATTTTAACTCATCCTCACAAGTAGGACCTAGTATCAGTCAGATACCCTGACTTCAATATACCTTCTTAGGCAATTTGATACAAATGTCTTTCTTTCTTTTAAGGGAAATACCGAGAAATTGTATTCAGTTCTAATTATGATAAGAATGTGTTGTTATGATTACTGCAGTGGAAGACTTGGGGTCTTTGTTTGAAAAGCGGGACTTTAAAGATCACCCCAGAGCGACTGGTTCAAAATCCACGCTGTCTCTTCGTCTTGAGCAATGTCCCCAGCAGCTGAATAACCCTTTCAATGAGTACTCCAAATTTGATGGCAAGGTAGGTCATTTCAGAACGTGCAACCTCCGTTTGATTGTTTTCATTGTGTCTGTCAGACAGTGAATATTTTACTCAATGAGCTCGAGATTCAGTATTTTAAGCAAACCTAAAACCCCCATGAAGAGTCTTGGGGAATTTTGTAGTGTTGCGCTGTGTAAGGGCTGCAAAACCCTTGAGCTTGAATATTTGTAGTCATATAGAAATTGACAAACACGCCGATGGCCATATTGCCGTTGTTAATTCAGATACACATATAGATGTATAGATGTCAGAAATGAATTTGAGATGGGAACATAGTGAAGTTTATTTGAAATACAGAGGAAATGAGTCATCTGCTTTGATCACTTTGTATTTTCCCCTTTTTTTAATGACCGTGTCTGTCTCCCAGGGCCATATAGGCACAACTGCCACCAAGAAGATAGATGTCTACCTCTCTATGCAGATGACCCAGGAGAAACTACATCCGATGATGGTGGTCACAATCGCCAACGCCCGTGTACATGACCTCATTGGGCTCATCTGTTGGCAATACACTGGCGAAGGACGAGAACCCAAGCTCAAGTAAGCTTGTATTAGCAAACATTGATATGAATGGGTGATTGGGCAACAAGGTGATTTGTCACTCGTAATGCCACAAGTTGACTGCTACTACAGTAGCTGACATTGGCTAGTTGTTTACCAGGGGGTTATAAATGCATAAATACACAAGCAAAACCAAAAATGAAGATTAAATTTAAGTGTGAGTTGAAGCATTTAATCTTCAAGTCCCTCTGTTTTCAATGGAATTTCGATTCTCCATTCACGTACCAAGCATCTCAAGCATACTCAGCCCAGCATCTCAAATAGCCTGACTGTCCTGTCAAATACAGAGAAGTGTAGTAATTGGTTCCGTAGACCGTATAACAACTCATACGTTTGACAGGACCAGTCACTCTTACTCATTCAAGGTTTTTTCTTTATTTTTACTATCTTCTACATTGTAGAATAAAGACATCACAACCATGAAATACATATGGAATGATGTAGTAACCAAAAAGTTGTTAAACAAATATATTTTATATTAGTATCCACCCTTTGCCTTGATGAACCTCACAGCCTTTGCATTCTCAACCAGCTTCATGAGGTAGTCACCCGGAATGCTTTTCCATTAGCAGGTATGCCTTCTTAAAAGATAATTTGTGGAATTAAAATGCATTTGAGCCAATCGGTTGTGTTATGACAAGATAGGGTTGGGTAGACAGTAAATCGCCCTAATTAAATAGTCCTATAGAACAGCTCGACTAAGCAAAAAGAAACGACGAACCATCGTTACTTTTAAGATGTGAAGTTCGGTCAATCCGGTGCAGTCTATGATGAAACTGGCTCTTATGAGGAGCACCACAGGAAAGGAAGACCCAGGGTTGCCTCTGCTGCTGAGGATACGTTTATTCGCGTTGTTCAGAAGAGACTGCGTGAATCAGGCCTTCATGGTCGAATCGCTGCAGAAGAGATTGAGATTTTGGTTTTTGGTTTGCATTCTCTTTGCTTTTTACTGTTATTTTATTGGCTTCAACGTTTTCCATTGTTATCCTCTTTTCCCTTTTTTCTGTCTCCTCTTCTTTTTTCCCATTCCCAGCGAAAATGTGAATGCCTACTGTCTCCATATAGCGGAAGATGATGGTGAGGTGGACACAGACTTTCCACCGCTGGACTCCAATGAGCCGATCCACAAGTTTGGCTTCAGCACACTTGCCCTGGTGGAAAAGTACTCCTCACCTGGTCTGGCCTCCAAACAATCTTTATTTGTCAGGATGTGAGTAACCTCTCCATCCACCTTTGCTTTATAAGTGTCTATATATCTATCTATATATTTTAATTATCGATAAATGTGGCATTTCCTATGTTAAAAGTTTTTAAATGTATTAAATCAGATTTGAAAGAAATATTAGTTCTAAAATGTCATCATTTGACAAAAAAGACCCCTCTGCTACAAAGAAAAGTTAAGTTCCCCTTGTGCATGATGTCACCTGGGGCCCTAATAAATCCTATGCATACTTAAATAACCTCAGAAATATTAGTCAGTTATATAAGTTGATTTTGAAGTATGAACTGTAGATTTGCTTTCTTTGTAGGTTCACGATTTTCTGTCTTGGCGTATTGAAGCACCTTTTTTTTTTTTTTTACATTTTAATGTAAATTTGGCATTTTATAAACTGATGATTATAAACTCTTGTGTTATCTCTCTCTTTCTACTCCAGAAATGCTGCTCACGGTTTTTCTCTCATACCAGTCGACAGCCTTAAGGTTACCATGAAGGAAATTCTCCAGAAAGCGCTCAAAAAGAGGAAAGGCTCTCAAAAGGGCTCAGGTAATGGAACTTACTGAATATATGTACAGTCTATGTGTGTTACTATACATCTTGAGCTCTGAACTCGCAGGTTGATGAAAGGTTGACCTAGATTCTATGTCTTTTTCATAGGTAGATCTGTAGACCTATGTGTGTTTTTAGCTGTGTTTTATCCAGGGACTTTGTTGGGATGATTCCAATCGGCCTTAACAAATTGTCAGTAGACTGTCAAATTTTATATATATACAAATAATAATTATTATTCCCCCCCAAAAAATACAAAACAGAAATAGTCAGATATTTTAAAGATATACAGTATTCGTATAACTTTTTATTGTTTGAATGATCTCGGCTCAAAATGTTCTCAATAGAAGAGATGCTGGTCAAATTGTGAGTGCGACGTATGCAGAAATGAAATGACCGCGCATATGCATTGCCCAAAATCTGCCATTTGCCTCCGCATGGACGGTTACATTTCAGTCATGTACATCTAAAAGAGCAGTCCCACTTCCACCAGGGCTTTTTGCTTAAGATGAAAATTAATGATATGAGTTTCTCTGTGACTTTTTCCTCACAGGTCCAATGTACCGCCTGGAGAGACAGACAGAGCCCAATGTGGCAGTAGACCTGGACTGCTCATTGGAGAGCCAGAGCACCTTGGAGTTCTGCCTTGTCAGGGAAAACAGTAAGCTCTGCGTGTTATTTATGACTGATGGATACCATGTATAAATGAGATTAAACTGATCCATACCCAAATGATTTATTTCCTTTTTGATCAAAACTAATTGTTTCGTTTGTAGATACCCCGTTACCTGAGATAACGTCAAGGCCAAAGCGGCTGTTGCAGTCGTCGAGACATGAAAATTGTCTTCATATGGCTAAAATTGAAAACAAGGCCAGCCTTGTGATGCGACGATAAATAGACTATATCGCCCAGGCCAACACAAAAGTATGGTGGAATTGGACGTAATCTCGGCCCCTTTTCATCTTCTCCTTTAGGTTCTAGGGGAGAGGAAAGCTCTGAGGAGGACCCTCCTATTGACATAACCACCGTGCAGGACATGCTGAGCAGCCACCACTATAAGTCATTCAAGATCAGCATGATACACAAACTGCGTTTCACCACAGACGTCCAACTAGGTGGGTGAAGGTGAAAATGTGAGACTGCGTGAGGTAAAAATGACATGGCATTTTGGTAGATTACATCTGGTTTATGTTCACAGAAAACCAAATGAAGCCTTCAAAGAAAAGTCTCAAAAGTCAAACAGAGGTGGGAGGGAGGGTTAAGTGATGTTTTGGGGGGATTACTATGAGATTACTTTGTAATATTTAACATTTTAGTCAGGGGTAAATGTAAAATTTGTTTGCTGACTGATAAATGAGCTAAAACTCAATTTGACACACACACACACTCTGGTTTATGTGTTCCTCAGGCATCTCTGGTGAGAAAGTGGAAATTGATCCGGTCACCAATCAGAAAGCAAGCACCAAATTCTGGATTCGCCAGAAGCCCATCTCAATTGATTCCGACCACCTCTGTGCCTGTGACCTGGTAGAGGAAAGAAGTCCAAGTAAGTAAACGATGCAAGTTGCCTGGTTGCCACGTTGATCTCCACAGATTTGAGAAACCACCCGTGCCTAACGGAATTACTCGGGTTTCAATAGGTAACTGAAGGAGGAACTCTCAAATTCTGCTGATCATTATTTCTTTCTGCTGAAAAGTTCCATCACTTACAGAGATTTTTCTCTGGAGGATTTGGAAAGGATAGGAAGGAGGAAATCCAAAGCGATAGCTAAAAAATATAGACTAGGTCAGTGGTCTTTACCCGGGGGTCCGCGACCCCTAGCGTGTCCGGAGGTACTGCACAGGGGGTCTGTCAATTTTTTTAAATGTATTTTAGACCAAATGTTTTTTATATAATATATATTTATTTATATCGAGTATATAAATAGGTTAATAAGGCATTATTGAAGTATTTAATTGATTTATTATAGGCCAGGCTTAAAATGCAACAATAGTTTTACAAATTGTCCCACAATTAACTTTCAGTGAGTCAGAAAAAATCATTGTGATTTAAAGAAATATATATTTTTCTCTTTTTTTAATGATCAGCAGTCTTTCAAACCTCTCTAAAGAAATACCTGTGTACTCTGTGTTTATCCACTCTTTTTTTCTCACTGTCTTGCAGGTCACGCAATATTTAAGATCACCTACCTTAGCAACCATGATTATAAGCCGCTCTACTTTGAATCAGATGCTGCAACGGTCAATGAAATTGTTCTTAAGGTGAGTTATAAGCTGTCCTGTCGAGTTAAAATAAAGTCACACAACCACATGATTCCACAACCAAACTCGCCTCTCTATTCCAAGTAAACGCAATAGGCAAATGTCTGTTATCGACCAGTTGAATAACTGTGTATAATATATGTACACTCACTGAGAACTTTATTAGGAACAGCTGTACACCTAGTTATTCATGCAATTATCTAATCAGCCAATCGTGTGGCAGCAGTGCAATGCACGGAATCATGCAGATACGGGTCAGCAGCTTCAGTTAATGTTCACATAAACCATCAGAATGGGGAAAAAATTGAGATGCTAAACTAAAAATAAATAATATAAATTAATATTTAAAATGATCTGTTCTGTCATTTTTTAAAATTCCCCATTGAAGTTACTCATAAATAGCTTGTTTGCTTATTTTGGATGCATTTTAAATCGGATTAAAAATGTAATAAATCTGAATAGAATAATTAAAAAAAATAGGCCTACATTTAACAAATCTCAAGAAGAAAATATTAACTTAAAATGCAATCACCAATCAATTAATTGCTGTCCTCTTTTCAAAGGGGGATGTGTGTGTGTGTGATTCTGAATCATGTTCACTCACAACTGACAGAGATCAACTGAACTGACTCATGAACGAATCGTTTCAGGAAGTGATTGAGTTCAGTCCGTTCACCCAAAAGATTCGGACCGTTCACAAGCGACAACACTAGAGCACGGTGTGTGTTTGTAATGGCTGTAGGTGCAGTTAGTAAGTGGTTTTAACTGGTTTAATACTAGTTTAATATTGTAATTGTTAAATACAAAGTGATGACACAGGAGGGTCCATCGTGGGGGTGAAACATGTCGGTCCAATACGAGGTGGAGCCGTGACGGACAGCTATGGGGCGAGTCTTTCCCCAAAGACTGCGCTGCTCATAGTATTGTGTCATTCTTGTTTACTTTCAGCGCAGCAGCACCGAGGTGCTGTCTGTGCGGCAGGCACTGTGGATGAGTTCTGTGCATACGACCTGTGACTTTTTTTCTCCCCCCCACGACCCGTCAGATCAGCCTCTCTGTTAAATCTCAGTGACCATGTCATCGTCATTGTTGTTGTTACAACCTTTTTGTGGAAAAAATTGAGGCTGCTTGGTCTGAATTTTGTAATACTTTTTATTCGCACACATACTCCTAAATACATTTTACAGTTCGCACACATGTATTTTTAGTCGCAAATGCGAGTTAAACACTCGCACTGTAGAGCCCTGTTGGTGCCCTGTTGATGCCTGGTTGGTTTGAGTATTTCTGTAACTGCTGATCTCCTGGGATTTTCACACACAACAGTCTCTAAGAGTTTAGTTGATGAGAAAGGTCAATGGAGAAACTGCCAACAGCTGACAGAAAGGCTACGGTAACTCAGATAACCACTCTGTACAATTGTGGTGAGCAGAAAAACCTCCCAGAATGCACAACACGTCGAACCTTGAGGCGGATGGGCTACAACAGCAGAAGACCACGTCGGGTTCCACTTCTGTCAGCCAAGAACAGAAAGCTGAGGCTGCAGTGGGCACAGGCTCACCAAAACGGGACAGTTGAAGACTGAAAAACGTAGCCTGGTCTGATGAATCTCAATTTCTGCTGAGGGACACAGTTGGTAGGGTCAGAATTTGGCGCCAACAGCATGAATCCATGGACCCAACCTGCCTTGTGTCAACAGTCCAGGCTGGTGGTGGTGGTGTAATAGTGTGGGGAATTCTTTCTTGGCACACTTTGGGCCCCTTAATACCAATCAATCATGGCTTGAATGCCACAGCCTATTTGAGTATTGTTGCTGACCATGTGCATCCCTTCATGGCCACAATTTACCCATCTTCTAATGGCTACTTCCAGCATGATAATGAATCATGTCACAAGACAAAAGTCGTCTCAAACTGGTTTCATGAACATGACAATGAGTTCAATGTTCTTCAGTGGCATTGCCAGTCACCGGATCTGAATCCAATAGAACACCTTTGGGATCTGATATCTGATAACATGACTGTGCAGCTGACAAATTTTCAGGAATTGCGTGATGCAATCATGTCAACATGGATCAGAATCTCATAGGAATGTTTCCATCTAGTGGAATCCAAGCCACGAAGTGGGTATGGGGGGGGCATATACAGTATATAATGTGTGTATGTATATGTGTGTGTGTGTGTGTGTGTGTGTGTGTGTATATATATATATATATATATATATATATATATATATATATATATATATATATATAT
>OMKR01094733.1:0-16004 GCA_900302355.1 Cyttopsis rosea
GTAAATGCATAGCTATATGCATATATTTACAGTAGGTAGATAGATAGATAGATAGATAGATAGATAGATAGATAGATAGATAGATAGATAGATAGATAGATAGATACAGTAGGTAGATAGATAGATAGATAGATAGATAGATAGATAGATAGATAGATAGATAGAGTAGATAGATAGATAGATAGATAGATAGATAGATAGATAGATAGATAGATAGATAGATAGATAGATAGATAGATAGATAGATAGATAGATAGATAGATAGATAGATAGATAGATAGATAGATAGATAGATAGATAGATAGATAGATAGATAGATAGATAGATAGATAGATAGATACACTAGATCGATAGATAGATAGATAGATAGATAGATAGATAGATAGATAGATAGATAGATAGATCGATAGATAGATACACTAGATCGATAGATAGATAGATGCTTGAAGCTCTTAAGATGAGTTTATTCTGTCATTATGTCATCTTCTGTGGTGCTATTTAAAGTTAGTCACTTAAACTGACCAATTCACCGGCAAAATCGCCTATGAATGAAATAAAAATGACACACCCATTTGGTTGTGTCAACACCAGCAATCTGGTTGAGATTGTCCAAACCACCGGTTTCTCACACTGTCACCACATTGGGATTTAAGAGACCGGCGGTTAATTGCGCATCTTCGGCACAAGGGAAATGCACGCTTCCTTGTTTTGCCAGACCTCCACTTTCTGCAATCGAAACACCAACACTACCAAACGGGGAAATGGAGACATTTGGCGATGACTTAACAGTTGTCGGTTCTTCTTTTTATTAGAAGCAGAACACAGAAATACACAAACAGAACAGCGAGGGATACAATACTACAGCAATATATAATATATATATAAATATTTTTGTCAGTACAATTCAATACAATTCAGTTTGTATGGTATAAAAAGCAGTAAAATGCCTGTTACGTGCGGTGCAGTTTGTTTACTGTGTGCAGGTCCACTTCCACGATGGCTGATTACATGCAAATAGTTCTGTGTGGATCCTCTCCGATGATTGGTCCATCAGTCTGGTCCAGAACGATAATCTCACCCGTTCCTCGCAAAACTCCGACAGGACGGCAGGACGGCAGGGAGGGAGACGGGTGGCAACGGCAACAGCGTGGAGTTTAGTGAGGAAGACGAGAGGAGGGGGAGCGAGCCCGAAGAGGCGGCGAGAGGGAGCGGAGCCGTGAAGGCATGTAGCCGTGAGACAAGGAAAAAGGACGAAGACGAAGCCTGCTCAGGTGGAACGGAGGAGGGTGAGGGGGAGGAGAAGGACCCGAGGGCGGGTTGGTAAGATTTGAGGGAGAGGGGGACAAGATGGAGAGGTGAAGCACGCGAGAGTTTTGGGAGATAGGGTAGGATGGGATGCAACACTGAAGTGCAGATGGAGAACACAAAGAAGATGACTGGTATTGGGAAGAGTCAGAGTATCCAGGGTTGTAAGGGTTGGGGAACAGCAAGGGGGTGATTTCTGGAGTTCCCCTCGGTGTTAATATGGGGGCACTAGTGGAGAACCCGAGGGTGAGGAATAACTCAGTTAAGAGAGTTATTCTTATTATTCTTTCTTATTAGTAAGAATGATGTTTTGGTAGAGTTTGGTAGAGTTTGCGCATGTGGGCCCCAGTGTGCAAAGGAAAGAGAAGATGCGTTGGTGTGGCGGTGCATGGATATGGAAAATATGGAGAGGGAGTGAAACCAAAGTGCTGTAATTGTGGAGGTGATCACAGCGTTGCTTGTCGTTTATTAATACGGTCTCGGAAGTGCCGGCCGTATTGCCATCATCAATAAAACCCATACCCCGAATGATTTCTGTGTTACTGAAACATTACGGATTACCACTTTAACAGGATGACCGACCGGGAACACACTGCCCTCGGACGAGATCACTTCTCGGAGCCTGACAAACCACCCACAGGGAGAAGGCAGCCTGTAGAAACACTGCTCCTCTCGTTTTGATTCTCTTTCTCCGGGGCACTTCAGGGGCCACCAGGAGGGGAAGGAACCTCCCGATGAGAAGTGCCTTGAAAATATGCGTGTTACCCTGTTCTCGTGGGACGTTTTGGAAGACGCTCGCACCGACCGCTTGGCAAGTGTCGATGTTCCCGGCATTTGCAAATATCTAAAATAAACGTGAGTTTAGACAAGAAGTCGTTATTGATTTATCTCGCACACGGGTACATCAGATCGAGTTTACACGCGTGCCGTGGATTTTTCCACAACAAAGTAATAAAGCGAGAGGTGGAGACGCTCCAGATAAGGGTGAAGGAAGGAGGCTCGTACGCTGAGGCAGCTAAGATGGCCGGACGGAAAATAAAATAAGGAGAGAGTGTAACAAAGAGCAGGTGGCAGCAGATGAAAAGCAAGATGAGAAGAAAGCATGGATGGAGAAGATTTTTTTTGCAAGGTGTGATAAATGCAACATCTGAGATGAAATCTAAAACTGAAAGGATTCGGGTTTTCGTGAACCCTGCTGCGGTGCATCATTTGGATATGAATTCTTCAGCGGAATGCGAGAAGCCTGATTGCTAACGGGCAAGATTTCAAACTGTGTATAGTCAGAAGGAGAGACGAACCAGACATTGTGTTTATTCAAGCGTCCTGGTTAAAACCCAATTTCGATTTTGTTTTATATGGTTATGTGGCAGTGAGGCAAGATAGGAGAGAGGGGGGAGGAGGAGGAGGATGTGCCACTTTTGTAAAGCAAGGCATTCTTTATATACTGTATAATAAGTATAGGAGATGAACAAGAATATGGGGTAGTGAAAATTTGGGCAGAAAGGAAAGATTTAGTAATTGTGAATTATAATCCGTGCAGAAGACTAGAGTTAAGCAAGCTTGAGGAGATAGAAGGACAGAGCAGCAGTAACATGGTTTGGTGCGGTGATGTTAATGGACACGAACAACACATTATGGGGGAGTGACAGGACAGACTCTAATGGTCAGGTCATAGAAGAATTGCTAGATGAAAATAATTTAGTATAGATATGATACAGGAAAAGAATCTGTGCTTGGTCTTATGTTGGTATCCAACACCATTGCATCAATACGTGATTGGACGGTGCACCAAGAAGGAACTAGAGGGAATGATCATTACCCAATATGATGCAAGATAGATATTTCTACACCATTGACCATAGAGAGCACGGGTGGGAATTGGATCCTTGAGAAAGCTAACTTGAGAAGTTTCTAGTCTAAAGTTATAGATAGATATCAGCTGCATTAGGGTTAGGGTTAGGGTTAGGGTTAGGGGGGTTAGGGTTATTCCTAAAAGTACCATTCAGAAAGGTCAATGCAGGACAAAAAAGAAAGTAGTGCTATGGTGGAATGAGAAGTGCAAGGAAGCAGTGAGAAATAGAAATTAGTCAATAGTCAAATCCCATAATTTTCAACATTTGATTCAGTACAAGCAAGCCCAGGCAGTAGTGCAGAGGCCAATAGGACATGCTGGAGAAAGTACTGTGATTCAATCGGAAACACAACGCAGGTAGGAGAGGTGTGCGGGGTGATCAAAAAGACAGGAGGGGACAGGAGGGAATGGAGTTCTCGGTTTTGACCGATGGAAATGAGACTGCGGTAACAAATAAGGAAAAGGCAAAGTTAATGGCCAACACTTTTGTTATGGTGCCGAGCGCCAATCATTTGTCTGAAGGAGGAAGAAGAGGCAGAGAGAATAGAAAATCTGAATACGTGGAGGCTGAATACGTAGAAAAGATGGTATTGATGATGGGCAAAATATCCCTTTCAGCATGGAAGAGATAAGAAGGGCACTGGATAAAACAGGGAAACTGCATCTGGTAAAGATGAAATAAGTTACTGAAGTCTGGAGAAATTATTGCTGCTGTATAACAAAGTGTGGGAAGAGGGAAGAATGCCAGGGAGCTGGAAGGAGGCGATCATTATTCCAATAAGGAAACCTGGAAAAGATACCAGCAGGCCTGGAAACTACAGACCAATGGCCTTGATATCACACATCTGTAAGTGAATGGAACGCATGATAAATGAGAGGTTCATGTACTTCTTGGAGAAAAGAGGTATGGTGGCTACATACCAAAGCAGATTCAGGAAAGGAAGGAATTCTATGGATCCAGTGCTGTGGTTAGAGGATGATATAAGGAAAGCTCAAGGAAATATAGAGGCAGTGGTGGTAGTGTTGATGTTGAGAAAGCCTATGATATGTTATGGAAAGATGGGCTTCTCATTAAACTGCACTTAATGGGAGGTGGAGGGAACATGTTGAATTGGGCTATGGCCTTTTTAGATGGAAGAACTATTCAGGTGAAGGTAGGGTCAGAGTTATCAAGCCAATTTGTTGTAGAAAACGGGACACCTCAGGGGAGTGTACAGTAGTAAGTCCAGCTTTATTTTCCATTATGATAAATGATATATTTTTAAATCTTCCAAGAGATATGGGGAGATCACTGTTTGCAGATGATGGGGCTGTGTGGAGAAGAGGGAGAAACACATGCAATGTTAAGAAAATGCAAGATGGAATTAATCAAGTTGAAAAGTGGGGAACAAAATGGGTTAGGATGGAGTTAAATTCTCAGTGGAAAAACAACAAACAAAAGCTATGTTCTTCACAAGAAAGAAAATTAGGGGAGGAAATTTGAAACGGTATGGAAATAAATTGGAGAGAGTTGAGAGTTTTCATTTTTTGGGAGTATTTTGGGAGTTTTTTTGGGAGATCTGAGACTAACATGGAGAGAGCATATTAGATCTGTCGTTAGTAAATGACGAGGGAGAAGGAGAGGACACAAAAAACAAGCTTCGGCTGGATGCTGGACAGGAGAGCAAATGGCAAAAGATATGGGAGCCTATGATAAAGAGTTTGGAGAAACTGTGATGCGGCCTGTCAGACCTGTCTGGGACCTAAGCACAACCATAAAACTACAGATTTAATCAGTGAATACTATCGTTATAGAAAGGGGAAGTATAAAGATAGGGTTCAGATTTTTACAGATGGATCAAATGATCCGCAAACAGAGGCAACAGGGTCTGCGGAGGTTGCCGTATGAGCCCTCGCAAGCATTAAGACAGGTACAGCGAGAAACCATCAGGATCTGCTTCATGAAATCTTGCTTCCCAACTGAAGAACAGCTCGACAAGGGGAAAATGTCACATTCATACGAGTTCCAGCACATTTAGGCATGCCGGGAAACGAGAGAGCGGACAAATTGGCAAAAGACGCGGTCAAAAAAGGAATTGTTTAAATGAATATTAAATTGTGGCAACAGCATTGGGATAATGCAACAAAGGGGAATTTACATACAGTAGAATCCAAAACAGTAATAATAAGCAGGATGAGAACTGGGCACAGCAATCTCAACAGTACTTTACTTTACTTTTCATAATAGGCTGGGACAGTAGAGCATGTCCTTTTCACATGCAGGAAATTTACACAAGAAGGTGCCGACAAACTGCCGTTAAACCTCAGGAGAAAAAGAAGAAGTGCTTCAGGCAGAAGCTTGTTTGTTAAATTCACTTCAGGAGTCCTTTCGTTTGTCGGGTAAAAACCCAAATTTGTGAGTGATCAGTTTTTTGTTTGTATGTATGCAACAGCTTTGTCTGTAATTGGCCATACAAACAATATACAATAAGGCTCGGGAAGTTTGACGGTTGCTGTGGGTTGCAATGGACTCCGGTCGGCCATGTTTGGAGGATCACTTGCATTCAATTGCATGGAGAAATAGCGAAAATATACAAAACGTACAAAATCGGAGAAGGGAAGGGAGGGAAAGAAGGGTCACGGTTTCACACAAGATGGTTGCAAGATTTTCTGCAGCAGTTTTTCACCAAACAAGACTTCCGAGACGTCTTTTAACTCAAAAGTTTGCAGACCGACATTCACATTCAATGCGAGTGATCCTCACAATATGGCGGCTCGCTCCAGCGATGTGACGTCAGCTTCCCGAGCTCTTTGCATAAATTACAATGCAATTTTTCTATAAAATCGAAATAAAGCAAAAACGACGATTGTAAACGGCATCAACGATAAAATGACAAATCTTTCAAATAAAATGTCTTGTCGGTTCACACTTTATTTCAAACTGTCAACATACACAGCGTCATGAGAAAACATCCTCGTCATCGTACGTACAGATGAAACATTGAGAAAACAAAACGAAAAGCAGTGTCGAACTGAAAGATCAAACAAATTAAACGTAAAATAAACAAACTAAGTAGAAATAAGGAGGCGAGAGTATGACAATAAATTCACGTAAAAACTTTAAAGAAATTGCATAAATTCATTGTTTTGATTGCTTTTTCGTTTTGGGGAAGAAATCGCTGACACGTATTGTTCCATTTCCTTCATAAACACAAATAATTGAGGTTGTTTTTTGTTTGTAAATTTCCATTTGTGAATGTGGAATTTGGCGAGAGGTCAAATTAGATAAATAAGGAAAAACGCATTATCGTCTTTGTCACTGTGATCATAGCAAACAAGTAGAATATTTTTTTTAATAGTAAAAAGCAAAATCTGGGCAACTGTCGTCACCTATAATAAATTATTAACATCTTTCCACAGTTTATATGTAAATTCACCAAAATGAAAATAAAGACCAAAATAAATGGGATCAAATTTCAGGATGAAATTCCCATCCACGTGGCTCCTTAACCTTTTCACTGGATAGAATCTATGGATCAACTTAAATGAAACATTTTATCTCATTTGTTAGTTTGTTTGTGGTGAGGACCAGTGTTTTTGTTTTTGAACCAAAAGTCAGTCTAATTCGAGGTTACTTCGGGACAACGTCCTTGGTCCGGAGGTCACCCGCCTCCGCGAAAACAAAAACACACTTTCAGTCTCGTCGATCGCACGTGGCTTTAACGTTTCCATCTGACAGGCGCGGATTCGCTTCCGCTTCCGGCCCGCGATCTCGCTTCCTATTGGCCGGAGGACAGGTCACCTGACCGGCCGAGCAGCCGCCCGCTTCCACAAAACCACGTGACGCGCGGAGGCTCGCGCGTGACAGTCCCGACGAGCGAACGAGCGTCATGGCCGCCAGACCAGAGTGAGTGGCTTTCTCTCCCGACGCTGTTCTCATAAAAGGGTCAGAACCGAAGACACCTTTTCCAGAGTCGGTTCTTACTTTAGCTTAAACAAACGAACAGGGGTTAGGTGTATTACACACAATGTAATGCTAATGTTGTTGTTGTTGTTGTTATGTGTTTGAAATGATAGTGTTTATTGTGACATTTCCAGAGCATTTATTTGCCGTGTACGGCCAGAGCAGCTTTAAAGAAAATAAAATGCACAACGTATTGAGGACGAACAGAGCGTGCTCTGCGCAGCAGCTAAAGACGACCCCGCTCTGCCGCTGACCCTTCCGTTGCTGTGCCGTAGAGCCGCACCGATTGGTCGATTAGTTGCCAACTATTAAATTAATCGGCAACGGTTTTGATAACCGATTAATCGTTTTGAGTCTTTTTTTATTTTTATTTTTTTAAGAATAAAATCTCCAAATTCTCTGACTACAGCTTCTTAAATGTGAATATCTTCAGGTTTCTTCAGTCCTGTGTGATAGTAAACGGCATATCTTTGGGTTGTGGGACAAAACCAGACGTTTGAGGACGTCGCCTAGGGCATCGGCGATCAGCGATTTGTGACATTTTACGACGACTAATCGATTAATCTACAGATTCATCGATAATGAAAATAATCGTTCTGCTGTGCGGCTGGCAACTGGGTGCTGTGTGTACTGCACTTGATAAAATGCATAATGCAGAGAAATTGGTTGTAAGCCTCAAACTAAGGAATATTACAACTATGTTTTTACCAGTTGTCAGAGGTTAGTTGACACTTGAAGGATGATGCATTATACTTGCATGGGGGGAAAAGTTATCTCTTTAGTGGTGTGTGCAGTTGAAGAAAGCTGGGCTTCTGCAGAGTGAATTATCTAGATGTATAATCAAAATATCAAATCTCAGCCAATCAATCAGCGATCTGCAGTTTTGAGATACAGGGATGAGTGAGTTGCCTGTAATTCAGTCTGTCAATGTTGGGCAGGGACATGTCAGGCTGTCCCTGCCCAAATCTGCACCAGTAGTTTATATTTCATGATATGCTGCTGATATCATCGTGTTTGACTGTATTTTATTGTTAAATGATTTGTGAGCTGGGGGAGGAACACATTTCATCTTCTAAGGAGAATAAATGCGGTCTAATATATTGTAATTCAAAATGAAAATGATTACAGATTCAATACAAATTATTTTAAGCTTGCATATTGACAAATGCAGGATTTTGTTAATGTATTATCAAATATTTTTAATATCAAAATGATTGCGCTCAAGTAAACGCATACATCAAACAAAATTCCCAGGTTGGGTCTGACTTTCTAGTTTTGCCAATCTTGATTACGCCACTTAGGTCATTTGGCATCTGCCTATGTCAAGTGTTGTCAATTGGTGCATGTGAAAAACAAGACATGACATGAACCTTTGCACTCAAGCTATAATTGGTATATATAGTTTGCCATCTTATCAGTAGAGTACAGGTTTTATCATGAGTATCGATGAAACTAAGGTTGCCTCGCTGAGTATATATCTAGTAAAGTCTCAGAACATTATATTGCTAAGCAGACAAGTTAACACCTCTGGGCCAACTATTAACTAAATCAATTTGAAGATTCTCAAAATATACAGTTAGTTTCTCTCCTTTTCCCGATGTCTAAAATAGAAAAGTAAGCATGAGTGGAATGTTTGCTATCCTAAAAAGTAAAATAGTTGAAACAAAAAAAAAACAACTATCCAACTATCTAATTTAACACATTTTAAGCTAACTTTCAATAAAGTAAGAGTTTTGCTCCATTGAGTGCGACAGCAGGTCCCTTTGAAATATCACACTAGGCCGAGTCTCCCTTCTCGTTGCAGACCGGTCCACTGGCTCGGGAAGGAGACCCTGAGGGTGTCTGCTGCCCTGTTCGCAGAGAACCGCCGCCGGCTGTGCCAGGGGCTGAAAGCCAAAGCAGCGGGTCCCAGGTCACTGGTGCTGCTGCAGGGAGGTGAGCAGAAGCAGAGGTACTGCACAGACACAGACGTCCTCTTCAGACAGGTAGGACGTGACTCTGGTCGACGGGTCCTTAAGCTTTTGTTGACATTACTCTCTGTCCTTAAGTCTTGTGAGGTATTCTGAGCTTTTGATGTGCTTTCAGTTCATCATCACAGTTGTAGAAGTGTAATACCATTGAAACAGAAGTTGGAGCCAAAATAACAAAGATAGTGCATGTTTTTGTACAGCCTGTACTTTCAGATCTTCTTTTCAGATCTTCTTTAACAACTGTGCTGCTCCACTTAAAAGTTTGCTATACCAGGACTCATTGCCTTGTGTTGCTGTGATTTTTGTTTTCAATGATAAAAACCACATGCACCAACTGAAAAGGATTCCAACCTTTTCAGTTGGTGCATGTGCTTTTTATTGGCAATAATAACCGTAAAGGTGTAACATAGTTGGGTATTATCGCTACATGTTTTGCTGTTAACGTCTACCTATTCTGTTCGGGTTTCTAATAGTCTCAGATGAGCTTTAATGGGAAATGTCACCAACATAATTGTCTAGTGCTCTAATGAGCAGTACGAGTATTATTGACACCCTGTCTGATTGTTTGGATTTCATAGGAGTCCTTTTTCCACTGGGCTTTCGGAGTGACTGAGGCAGACTGCTTTGGAGCGATAGATGTGGACACAGGGAAATCCATCCTTTTTGTTCCCAAACTGCCTGATAGCTATGCAACCTGGATGGGACAGTAAGTCGTTTGGCTCCATCCAGGGTGTTTTGTACGGCTGACATCATTACCAGTATGCTGATAGCATACATATAGTGTTCATACTGTGAGACAATTTAAGTAAAATCCATTTAAATCGGCCCTATGGGGGTCACAATTTAAACATAGACCCTTAATCAACTTTCCCTTGTGCGGTAATCCTTCTTTGCATGCAATGTCAAGAGAATTGCATGGTGACATGACTATTACTTGGATACTGTGGTGTGAAGAAAGAGGTGATGTTAACACATCCAGTTGTTCCTCTGTCTAATTTGTATATAAATAAATGGCCTCCTCAGTGGCAGGCCAGTGAATTGCAGTTGCCATCAATTATTTTGATTACATTTCTATTTTATCATAAATCAATTGGATATTTGCTCATTTATTGAACCAGTGAACCATTGCATTAAAAAATATACTAACTTCCAAAAACATGACAATTGCACACATTGTTGCTATAGTAAAGACAAACAGCAGTATGCTAATTGGTAAGGTTTGGCAATTAAAATAATTGGTTCTCACAATAAATTAAACCCTATATGACAGGTGTACGTAAATGCATTGCAGATAATTCTATCTGGATCTGAGACTCTTTAGTTATTTTACTAATTTACAAATTATTTTGTGGGATACAAGTATTTGTGTTACATATATTCAGCTATAGCTGGACTACTGTTTTTCTTCCTTAACCATTTGTTTTCTGCCTGGTGACAGGATCTACCCTAAGGAGCACTTTAAGGCCAAATACGCCGTTGAGGAGGTGGAGTACACACCTGACGTAAGTCTGCCCTCGATGGCGCAAGTATTCACGTCCTCGTGATGTTGGCGACCTTTTCCCTTTGCAGTAACTGAACTCTAGAATTGAGTCGCTGAGCCGTGAAGTTACAGGCCTGGAAATCAGTGCATCCGTAGGCGGCTTCAAAGGTGAAAGCCATCATTCTTTTATTGGATCCTGTGGGGAAAGATAAAAGCAGTGGTTGTAGATGGTCTGAGTGTGGATCATCTAGGAGGTATAATAAAATATATCTTAACCTCAAATCTGCTCTACTAAACATATTTAAAAAAATAAAAGTGTGTGTGTGTGTGTGTGTGGAATAGAATTTTAGGATTAATGGCGCGAGCAACAGAATGTATTTTCAGGGCCAGGCAAGGTGTTGCTCCGTATCTTTCTTAATTTGTTTTTCTTATTCCCGCCATGAAATCCTAGTACTGTTTGGCTTTGTCTGATCCCTCCCGAAGCTTGATTAATTCTTGTTGAATTCATTTGAAAATGTTGTTCATTTTTTAACATTATAACAGCAATAGCCAAATATCACTGCTTCAGTTTGGCCAGAGATGTCCTCCTTTACATTTAGACTTCTTGTAGTAATCAGAGTAGACGTGTTGATGCGTTCCTGACTTGCAGGGAGCCATAGACTCACCTCAGTACCAATATGGCAGTGATATCCTTTCTGTCCCAAAATAAGATTGTATCTCCTGTTCGGTCTCATCCTTAATACTGATTTTAAATGCCACCTCTGCAGATCGCTGATGTCCTGGCCCAGCTAAACCCAGCAGTGCTGCTGACACTGGTACTGTACGCTATGTAGCTTTTATACTCTCATTATTGGCTTAATGGCCGTAATTTACAATGCTTGTGATATGCAAGTAAGCTTAAACTTTTTACAAGACAATGCAAGCAGCCGAAATGAGAAATATTTCTATTTTAATAAAATCCTGGTATTTTGTAATGAGTTACATTGAGTTTACTTGGTTTTAAAACTGCCCAGAAGCTACTGACTGTGCTGCAGTGACATTGAAATGTCACCTCTCTTGTTTTTGGCCGCCAGCGAGGACTGAACAGCGATAGCGGAAGCATCTGCCGTGAAGCCTCCTTTGAAGGAATTAGCCGGTATGCTTTGTTGGCGTCAATTATTCATTAATGTTATTGTGCATTTTTCAGGTTGCTTCTGGAAATTTTGTTTTATTATCAGGATGCCGCAGAAGCTCCGGCATACAGATTACCAGTGATTTCCATAATTTTGGAACAAATTTGATTAAACAAACGCTTTTGGTGTCACTTGTAAGTCGTCAATTAATGGCACTGTTCATTTTATTCTTGCCAGTGGCGTTAATTGTATTTTATTTTTGCTATCCATGTAAATCATTGTTTATTCATTCCATCTATTATGCACACTGACCTTTTCTACTTTAATAAAGAGCGGTGTTCTTCAAGCTTCAAATGCCTTATAGATGTCCACCAACACATCTGTCAACATACTGAGATTGCAATTTTACCCGTGACTCTAAGATGAATTACCAGCATAAACACTTCACATTATATTCAGAGAGCTTAAAATTAAAAGCTACCCACACCCTCATGGTGTGTAATAAATCACTAACCTATGGTTACCATTTGTTTTCCTTGTCAGCTTCCAAGTAAACAACACTGCATTGCATCCAGTCATTGTGGAATGGTAAGTCATTATTCAATAAGATTTATATTATTTATCAGTTCATCACCTTAAAGGCAAAAATGAATCACTCCAGTTGTTTTTATTTTCTTTAGTTTTATTTATTTATTTAGCTTTTAAGGTGGTTTGACATTCTACCAACTCAGATGTGTGTGTGTGTGCGTGTGTGCGTGCGTGCGAGCAAGAGAGATGGTCTTCGTGCTCGCCTGGCTGTCCTTGGCGTTAGACTCTGGACTCTCCAGATGAATTGACATTTTCAGAAATGAGGAGGAATGCTTTTCGGTCACACCTCCCGGGAAGAGCGTCTGGATTGAACCCTCCCGTCTGGATTGAACCCTCCCGTCTGGATTTGTGGGGCTTCCTCTTAATGGGCATTCTTTTTATCAGCCTGGCTTCCATTAGTGTAACCACTGGTAACCGTAGCCCCGGTGTCACTTTTTAAGCACCATTTTCTTTTGGTAGAAATTCTCATTATACACCGCCGCTTGTTTCAGGCCGAGCCCCCGGGGACGACACAGAAAACGGTTGAAAGAATGGTAAAGGGAGAAACGGAGAGAATCTACAATAATAACCTATTTGAGTCTTTCACTAAGTTGTACTGACGTACTGTATTTGGCAGCATACAGAGGCAGAATAATGGCGGCAGGGTGGAATACTGATGCCATCACTTCTCCTTCAGCCAGGAACCAGTACAAACGTTAGAAAGACTGCGTCTCACATTTACCAATTATTTGTTTTTTGTAGATGCAGAAGTTGCACGTTATGATTTTTCAAACATTGGAAAACATTGGAAACTGTCAATTATTGCAACAGTATCATATTAAATGATACTAGACAGAGATTGTCTTGAGGCTGCCTGGAGTCTGTGACTACCTCACACTACAAGACCACTGGAGACAAGAGACTGATTGAAGCAACGCTACCGAGCTTAGTTTCCTGTCTTGGAAATGTCTGTGAACGTGAAATGGGGTGTTGTCAGCGTTACTGAGAGAACAGGCTCAAAGTGCTGACGCAGTTACAACCAATCAGATCTTATGGGCTTTCTTATCAGCCTTAATAGATAATAGATTAAGACAATAAATTTGAACTTGTTGCAGACAAAAAGCAATGGAGCCTTTCCCTTTTGGTGAGATTAAATGTTCAATATTACCTGAGACCTTTTCTATTTTATTCATCAGCACAGATGTAGAAAAGTTTAAATTGTCCATTTTTAGAGCTAATAAAGTACCAAATTTCCAGGGAAACTGTCAGAACCACACTATGGCTTATGTATATCATGCAAATGTACGCTGGGTACAAAACGTGTAATTCTTTCTCTGGGCAGTTTTAATGCAAGTTCTCGGCTTTACGTTCACTCCCGTTCGTGTCCGCAGAGCAGATCTGTGATTCCAGATGTTTCTGTTCTGTTTGCAGCCGCCTCCTGAAGACCGACATGGAGCTGGAGATCCTGCGCTACACCAACAAGATCTCCAGTGAAGCCCACAAAACGGTAAGATTCCCCTAACCCTGTCATGAGGGAAATTCATCGAGTTTCAACTAATATTTGGATGGGTCTAGTGAAGGACATGGACTCGTGTCTGACCCCACGAACGCAGCCTCTGGTCAGCACGTCGCAACCCGAGTTTAGAAAAACATTTTGCGGTATTTGGCGCGGCAGGATCCTCTGAAGCTCTGGGTTACATTTAGTTGAGGTCGTCAAATTCTTCCTTGATCCAGTAGCTCAAAGGAAGGCGGTTTGCAGAAATGGCTTGTTGAAGCAATGTGCCGCGTGCAGAACATGTTTTTCACTTTGGCAGCGTCACCACCTTTTTAGAAGTTCAGAAGCCGCCTTAGGCAAACCTTTGACATTTTCTTTTTTCCTACCAATAACTGCGATAATTTTATTTTGGATGTGTATTTTTCATGATTTATGATGAGTGATGCAGACAACAGATTATCACAACGGCTAATTAATGACGATGTAACACATGTAATTGAAATGTTTGAAGCTTTACTTGAGTTAATCAGCGAAATCTACACCCAGTGGTTCTATGTAGGCTTCCACCACTCAAGATCACAAACTTTCTTTTTTCTTTTCTTATATATATATTTTTAATCGAAGCTCATCAACTTAAATCCAATTCTTTGTTCATTATTGTTTTTCTCTGCAGATTATGAAGCATGTCAGACCTGGACAGAAAGAATATGAAATGGAAAGGTGAGTGAAATCCACTTTTCACATGTAAACCAACTATATGCTCAGGAATTTGGCACATTTTACACTTGCAGGGATATATTCTTTCAGGGAAGGTACAGTAATGTTCAACAAAACATTTTAGCAACTTCTAAGTAAAGAATGTCACAGTACATCGTGTACACAGCATTAACAGCAGATTACACACATGATCTACAAGTATGATTACACATTTTTCATCTGTCTGAAAGCATAAATCCACACAAGTAGCAATAAACAATGTATAGTATATGTTGTGAAATCATAAGATTAAAGTGTGTACTGTGTAGATATTAATTTCTATCTAATCAGGGAAGCAGCAGAACAGCATGTTTCTCTTCCGCCTGCGTCTCCATTCCTTTCGAGATGCTCTTGTGATAAGCTGCATTTTGGCCTCCCGCCGGTTCACTTTATCAATGTTTTTGTAAAATATCAGCGGCAGATTAGTGAATCTGGCAGGACCTTGACTTTCATGTGTGAGAAAAGGAACACGTGATGAAGAGGCTCTGACAAAAGACCACTAATTTGGATTCCCTCCTGCTGATTCAGAGCGAGGAACAAAAAAAAAAAAGAGGGCGTGCTTCGGTGCGAGGCACAGAGGTTTGGGGGAATCAGGAGTGAGGAGATTCTGACTTGTTGCTCTGCTGCTTTGACTCTCACGTCTTGTATCGACACTTATTCCAAATATTGCCGAGTGTAAACACTGAAGTCTGACCCATCCACTATACTGTAAACATGTACAGTAGATATTCAATTACCAGTTCATTATTTGAGTCTAGAAAATTGTCTAAAAATGGCAAATGCCACTGGTTGGCCAATTGTAGCTATTTATTATGGTTAGAAAAGTCAATTAATATACCAGGGTTTATTTCTTTATTGGTTGTTTATTCTTGTTTCTTCACAAAATGACAATGTAAGTGTCGTGTTTTTTCAGCTACTGCTGGAAAAAATGTGTTGCGGTGTCCTTGAGCAAGACATCTAACCTCTAAAAGCCCAACAGTACTGGGAGTGACCCTGGGGGCTTGAACAGGGCTCTGTTAATGCAGTCTAAAGACCCCTTCTGTCTTTATTCAGTACACCGTCTGTCATTCACTAATTTACACTTTCCATTTCAGGATCTCAGCCATGTTTTCTGTCAGGTTGCTAGGAATGATTTAAGCTCATTTTGGCATTGCCTGTGTGTGTTACATTTGCATATGACATGGCGTGTTAAGTTAATAACATCAACTTGCCGAGCTTAGCTGGATTTGTAACATTATAACGTTTGTTTTTGGCAAATTTGCATATGTAAATATTATTTTTCCACCAGAGAGCCTGTTTGGTATGAGAGCTCTTGGCCCCACACAGCGCAGTGTTTGATGTGCACTGAGAGTACGACTGGCTGTGAATGATGAGGGAACGAGCGCTAAATAAATTCTTAAAAAGCACCAGGTCACAGGAAGTGCAAGTCTTTCCGCTAATTAGCTTTTCTTTTTTTTTCCCTGTCCTGATGTCTGAGGTTTTAAAAATTTGAACACTTCCATTCTGCTACCAGGATACTTCTTT
>OMKR01094818.1:4118-14118 GCA_900302355.1 Cyttopsis rosea
TTTTATATATATATATATATATATATATATATATATATATATATATATATATATATATATATATATGTACACACACACACACACACACACACACACACATACACACACCCAGTATGCACTTTACTAGGTACACCTGTACAATCCAATGGAATCCAATACACCGGCTCTACCATGAATTCTACTTTGATTTAGTGTTGTACTGAACTACATTATATTGAGAGGTGTTTCTCATTTTCTGTCCCTATTTACATACACGAGGGGGCAGAATATTAGAAACACCTCTGAATATAATGCAGCTCAGTACTACACCACCACCAACGATGACCTCCATGCTAAAACATATCATTGAATTAACACCTCTTCTATGACAGTGTATAATAACCTGAACATTATAGGCAACATGAAGCAACATTCATGGCAGAGCTGGTGTATTAGATCACATTGGATTGTACATGTGTATCTAATAAAGTGCACACTGAGTGTATAATGTATATATATATATATATATATATATATATATATATACAATATAATAAAAAGTACAACTGTACTATCTTGTATCGCCACTGGGGGGCACTGTGATCGTTTCAGGTACCTTCAAGGAGAGAGTGGGACTGACCATGAAGGGAATAAGTGAGAGAAGTTCTATTAAGTGGATGTCATTTTGTATATGACAGAAAAAATATATTATCATTTTCTTTTTCTGTCAACCACAGTTGACAGGTGATAAACGGTCGTCAGTACCGCTTTTTCAAGCGGCTGAGCAACAGTAAATTACATAACAACATTTTCCGTATAACTTGTACACCACCTTTGCTAGAATTTGGACGGTGTTCCCACCCCCGAAGACACAAAGTGATCAAAAGTTGCAAGACTCCCTTCTAGTCTCCAGATATCTTTTAGATACCTATCCAGGCTAAGATACCAATATATATATGTAATACCAAGACATTACAACAAAAGTTAAATACGTCGCAAAATCGAATGTTATTTGTCCAACCGTTTTCTTCTGCCGGTATGATCGGCTACTACAGTCGCACACGGTCACATAATCTACAAGAGGATTCGATGCTCCGGGGTATTTTGGAAGTATTGAGCTCCCTCGGTGAAAGAGAAGAAAGGAGCGACCGTTTCTCAGCAGCACCTGCCATCGTTCAAACCGCAGAACGACCCAATTTCAACGTTCTCCCGCGGCCACGTGGAACACTCCATTCCGATCGGTCGATCGCGCCAATCGGCGATCAGTTATTTCTGAATCACGGCCGCCGTCTAGTGATAATGACCGCTTGTCACGGGCGACCGCACCTCTGCCTGTATTCACGTCTCCCTCGAATCACGCCGAAACAAGCTAATGCTAATGCTAATGCTAGTTAGCGGTGACATCTTGTGACGCTGTACAATTGAAGAATTTAATGACGATTGTGATGATTGTGGACATGTCCAATTTCTCATTAATAACAGTTTGTCAGATGTAGGGAAAGGTTTTGTTTTGGTACGGTGAATAGTTTGCGACATCGCTGCAGCGCTATCTACGTTGTTGTGGACTACATTTCATCGCGGAAGCTCTTCAACTCGTTATGAAATTATTTCAAGTCAATGTTCCGTCTCAATCTGTTCCTTTATTTGGTAAGTAGCCATCTTTCTTTCCACCGAGGCACACGTATCAACTTGAAATGTCAACATCTGAAAACGACGCCGTTTCCGCTTTTTCGACGTCGTTACGAGGGTTAGGGTTGTTGAAAGGAGCACTTACAGAGCCCCGCTCATCAATAAGAAATTGTTTCTCCACACATGGAAATTCCGCCATTGAAGTTGCAATAATACCGTGAAAATGGACAAAGTATGCAATTATATTGGGAAATTGCTTCCGAATAGAAAAAAGAAATGTTTATTATGCATGAGACAAACAATGAATACAAGTAGAGTATTCTGTGGTGTTGGCCTAAGTGAATATTATAACACGTTGTGCCGCATAACAATCAGACAGAAGACGTATCTTCCATTTTGAATTAGTGCATTTTTTATTCCTGGGATGAAACTAAAGGCGCCAGTGGGGTACAGCCTAATTACACTTCATTTTCCTTTTGTGCATATTATGTTGCTCTCCGTGTCAAAAACACTGAATCTAATTAGGAGCTGCTCTCATGCTAGTCACACCTAATATGTTTGATCCTATCAAAAACATGACCTCCCCCCCTCCCCCACCCTGAACAAGGTAAAAAGAGAAGCATAGTATAAAATTCACTTATTTTATCTATGCATTTTAAATGAGCTATAGACATAAAGGGTTCGTTATCCCCCCCCCAGTCTCTTAGCAAATCCGTCTCGTAATGGAGAGTCTTTGATTATGTATGAAAATAAGGGCGATGGGCTGAGCTTCCGTTTGAAATGTCATTGTCTGCTGAGATTCCGCCTCTCGGTTTGGGCTTTTAACTCCCGTAAACAATCTTCATCGCAACAGACAGGACCTTGAAATGGCCTAAAGCGGTATGTAGCTTCAAAAATGTAAACAAAAAACAACAAAAGACTCTATTTGCGCTTGTTTACTCGCGAAAGTGATTGCATTGAAGTTAGTGTTGGGGCTGTTTAACGGGGTTCTTTCGGTTCCGGGTAATGCGTGTCAACCCGCGAGCGTGCCTGTTTGTGCACAATGTGGATGTCGAGGCCTGCGCTTTTCTGCGTTTGTGCATATTTCATGAACAGTTGAAAAGAGGCGTCTGGTGAGACTGCACACGGCCTGCGAAGTGATACTTCGCAGGCCGTGATACTGACAGACATCAATTGTTAAGTAATTTGTTGAATCAATTGCTTGTTTTAGGGTGAACGTCATTCGAAAGAATTGTTATATCATTATTTGCGTATCACTCGTGGTACACAAGGATTTTTAGTGGCAAAACGCAAAGGTCCCTCTCTAGAGCCTGTGAAACACGCCGGTGCAACATGGCGGCCTCCGTGGAAGGAGGACCCGCACCCCATGTAGATATAAACGGCTCATTCTAATGTAACGAACACACAACGATTCTTATTTTCATGGATTATACACTAATTAATACATACTTATCAATATTATATTCCATTTCTGCCAAGTCTGTTCCGCTAGATGCCACTCAATTCTACCCACTGCCCCAAATGCATAAACTAGTCAACTAACAATTCTCTACTAAGCTATTATTACACGGCTCTGTGGAATACTCGATTCTGATTGGTCAATCAGCTGTCGGTTATTTCTGAATAATGACTAATTATCTGTTAATAATTAATGTTTTCAGGAGCAACCGCTTCTCCGCCTGGTTCCACTCCGCCAACATGCTACCACTAGCTAGTGATGACATCTTGAGATGCTACATAGGAACTACAATGAAGACTTGAAGAGACAAATGTGGATTTCACATTTCTTAATAGTTAATGGATTAGTTGTATGTAGGGCTACGTTTGTTTAGCAGTGAGTAGCTGTGGACTAGTTTTCTTAGCGGAAACTAGGTATACTGGTTATAAAATCCTTTCATATCAATTTTCACTCTCAAAGTAATACTTTATTTACTAAGTTGCTGTGTAATAAGAGAGATAATGTGCAGCCAGCCGGTGGTTATCGCAAAATAACCACCTTCAGAGTGATCACCCTATTGGGGGTTCCTTTGCCATAATGACCAGCTGGCTGCACATTATCTCTTACTTAATAAATGCATGTGCACATGGGGCCATTTCTTCAGTGCCTTGTTGGTAAAGTTAGTTGATTGCCGCTTAAACATTTTAAGGCAGCTCATTCTGCCGAAGCCCTCCACTCTGCTTGATCTCTCTATCTTCTTTTGTTGTTAACCACTTCCTTCTGGGGCCTTCCGACACCAGATGGTTCCTGCCGCCGAATCTGCGCCGGTTTCATCTGGGCCCATTCTCTCATGGACAACCTGTCGAATATCGATACCTCAGCAGGTATCAGCGCAGTCACTATAGGATTCTATAGAACCACCACCGTTGAAATTGATGGGAAATGTGGATGCTAACTAGAGGACTTTCAAGCAGCGATGTCACCTGTATATTGCAGCTGTCAGAGTGGAATGACGCGCAGATGAAAGGAAGATAGCCATGCTGCTCACCAGTGCCGGCACCGATGCGCCAGAAGTCTTCAACGCTTTTGTGTTCGCTCAGGTAGAAGGCAAAGATAAATTTGAAGAGGTCTTAAAGAAATTCGATGAGCACTGCACGTCAAAGAAAAATAAAACCTGTGAACGATATGTATTTTGCTCGCGTATGGAGTCATTTGATAGTTTCCTCACAGACATCAAGCAAAAAGCTAAATCGTTCAATTTCAATGAACTTAGAGACTTGTGACCAAATGGTCTTTGGAACTAATGACAAAAGGATTCGAGAAAAGCTATTGAGAGAAATGGAACGCACATTGGTAACAGCAGTAAAGATATGCCAGGGTAGTGAGATAGCGAGGCAGCATATAAAAACATTTGACGAATACACTGAGCAGCCAGTCACGTTGGCGAGGCAGTGGATGCCATTTCAAGAGGAAAGCACTCTACCAGATTCTAATACAAGGACAATGACATGTTCAGTTGCAAGCAGAGTGGTGACGAGTATAAACCAAGACAGTGTGCTGCTTACGGAAAGACAAAATGCAAAGGACAACACCAATATGCGAAAATGTGTTTTTCTAAAGATAAAAAGAAAGGATACAAGGTACACACAGTTAATGACAGTATGGTCAGTATGGTATCCAGGGAGGAAGAAGAAAATGTGAAGTCCACAGAGATTGCAGACTCTGGTCAGACTGTGAGTACAGAGAATTAGGACAAATGGATTGCACCACTTGTGGTCAATGGGACACTGGTTCCATTACAGTTTGACATGGGGACAAAGGCCAATTTAATAAATATAAACAATGTCAAAGCACTAAAAGAGAAAGCTAAAATGATTTTAACCAACACAGTTCCACTTAGGCCATATAATAAACTGCCCATAGAAACAAAAGGAGCCTGCAGACTAAAAGTGTAAAAGGAAAGCTGCACATTGTGCTGTTTGTGGTGGTTTCTAATGGACAATAACTCAGAAACAAAGCGTGTGAGGACCTGAGATTGGTAAAAAGGATTTAACAGATCAACAGTGGAAATGTAGCAATGGACACACAATACAAAGGGGAAAGTGACATTGTTCATAGTTTTCCAGATATCTTTAAAGGAAAATGGAACAATACCGTTCACTTACAAAATCCAATTGAAAAGTGATGCCAAGCCTGTGGTGCACACCCCAAGGAGAGTACCAGTGCCACTTTGTGCCAGCCTCAAGAAGGAGCTGGACAGGATGACACAGTTAGGGGTCATTGAACGGCTTGAACAACCAACAGACTGGGTTGACTCCACCACCTGTGAAAGGAAAACAAATGGTGAGTTAAGAGTCTGCCTGGATCCCAAAGATCTGAATGAGAACATAAAAATAGAACATTATCAGATCCCACAGAGGGAAGAGATCACCAGTGAGATGGCTGGTGCAAAGTTTTTCAGTAAACCCGATGCTTCACAGGGGTTTTGGCAGCTAAAGCTCGATGCTGAAAGCTGCAAGTACTGCACCTTTAATACACCCAGGCTCCCATTCGGCATCATTTCAGCACCTGAGATCTTCCACAGAGCGATGGAGACAATAATAGAGGGTCTGAAAGGCACCAGAGTGTACTGTACATAGATCGTGGTATGGGGAACCACACGTCAGCAACATGACAAACGACTCTTATAGAGAATCCGAGGGAGTGGGCTGAAGCTCAATAAAGACAAATGCCAGTTGGGTGTCAGAGAGATCATTTTTTTGCGTGACAAGCTATCAGGAGAGGGCGTGGAGCCAGATTGCTCTAAAGTGAAGCCATACAGGAGATGCCTTGACCCACTGATAAGAAGGGAGTGCTGCGAGCCATGGGAATGATTAACTTCCTTGGCAAGTTCATTCTAAATCGGTCCTCCAAGACAGCATGCCTAAGAGAGCTGCTGCAATGCAACAGTGTTTGAATGCACTGAGAAACATGGACAAGGAATGGGAAAAACTGAAACAGACTGTCTACTGAGTCGGTCCTGACATTCTTTGATTCATCTAGAAGAACAAAGATCTCCACAGATGCCTCAAAAGATGGCTGTGCTGTGCTACTGCAGGTTGAAGGAGATACTGTAAATGGCAACCAGTGGCATATTGCCTCAAGATCGATGACTGAGACAGAGAAACGCTCTGCTCAGATTGAGAAAGAGACTCTGGGGCTATGGTTGTGGAAAGTTTCACAGCTATGTCTATGGTCTACCTACTTTTACAGTGGAGACTGATCACAAAGCACTGATTTCAATCATAAATGAGAACCTGAATGACATGTCTCCCAGAATTTAGCGCATGATGATGAAGCTTCAGAGGTATGATTTTGAGTTGATATACACACCACAGAAATACATTGTGCTTGCTGATGCTTTGTCTAGGGCACCTCTCCCCAGCACAGAAACACAGGTCACCCCCCACGTCTGATGATGTTGATGTGCATGTCAACATGGTGACATCTTCTCTTCCCATGTCTGACATCATGTTGCAGAAAATCGTGCAGGAAATGACGAAAGACACAACACTGCAGGCGGTGATAACCAATCTCCAAGACGGCTGTTCAAAAGGCAGCTGTTGACAGTTCTATCCGGTCAGAGCTGAGTCTGAGTGTGGTTAATGGCCTACTGCTCTGACAGAACAGGATGGTAATTCCGCAGTCCATGTGCCAGGATATGCTACGTCGCATCCACAAAGGGCACCTCGGTGTGGAGAAATGTAAGAGGAGAGCGAGAGAGGCAGTGTACTGGCCAGGGATCAATATGGACATCGAGGGGATGATTGGAAAATGTGACACTTGCCTCAGACATCACTAGAAACAAACAAAAGAACCAATGCTGATAGCAGACATGCCATCCGAACTGTGGCAAAAGATGGGAACTGATAGGAAACAGCACAGCTTTCTAGCATATCAGCTAAAAGCTTCTTTGCAAGGCATGGGATTCCACAATCTGTGGTTAGTGACAATGGACTACAGTACAGCTGCAGTCAATTCAGGCGGTTTGCTGAGCAATATGGATTTCAGCACAACACCTCCAGTCCCCTGTACCCACAGGCTAATGGCAAAGCTGAAAAAGGAATCCAATTTGTTAAAGGGATAGTTCGCATTTTTTGAAGTGGGGTTGTATGAGGTACTCATCCATAGTCAGTGTATTACCTGCAGTAGATTGTGGTCTGCGATAGGGCTGAGCGATTTGGGCAAAATATCGAATTGTGATTTTTCGGACAGATATTGCGATTGCGATTTGTGATTTGATTTTTTAAAGTCAATATTAGTCAATATTGAGTTCACTATTCACTGTGTAATAGATGATGTGGTAGATGGTAGATAGATAGATGTGATGGAGCATTACCACATGAAATACCATCAAAATATTAACTGCTCAATATTCTAATGCAAGGATGAGAACTTAAAGATATGAATTGCTTCCAACATTTTTGAAATTGGCATAGATGATAAACTTTACTTGTACAGCACTTTTCTAGCAAGAGCACAAAGTGCTTCACAGAAAGCAATAAAATCAACAATGATAAGTAAATCAAATAAATCATAAAGCAGAGTAATATTATTAATAATTGCAATACATTCAATAATATTGTTATAGAATTAATCATACAAACAATGCATCTCAAAGTGCTTCAGTGAGAGAGAGAGAGAGATTGTTGCTATTTCTTTAAGAACTTCCTAAATCGAAATCCCCTCTGATTGAGATAAATGCACAACAAGCCCATTGTGTGGTTCAACAGGTCCAGAAACACAAAACCCCAACAACAATCTCTCTAAACGGACTACAACTATGTTTCCAATTTGCATGATTAGTTTGATTAGTTTGTTTTGGTATTCACTATGGTCTTCTTTGCAAGCGCCATACAGACTAATAGGAGATCTTGACTTGCATCTTGAGTGACTGAACCGCAAAACTTTTCCTTGGACGTTTTGTCAAATCGAGGAAGCCGAGAACAGCGGTTCCCAAACTGTGGTAAGGGTATTGCAGGTCCATGGGGAAAAAAAGAAAGTTTATTAATAAATTTATAACAATATAATAAAAATAATATTGTAAAATCACTGTGTATAATAGTAGTCACAGTAACTATTTGCCAACCGTGACTCCACACAGCCAGACAGCGTGGCCTCATGATGAATTTGACCGTAATAGCAGTTTGGCTGGTGGAAGCCCACAGTACATATTGCACAGGTGGTGTTCCTGGGTGGGCGCCAACCTCCATCCTTCCAACCAATCGTGCCACAGCGGAACAAAGGTGGGCGTGGGCTCCTTGTGCAGGTATTGTTCCACATTGTTCGCAATATTATAATTATGTCCTTAAGAGGCATTGACTACTCTACTGAAACCCTGGGTGGACTCGAACCTCCAAACATGCTTCAGTTGCACATTAAGCAGAGGACATTAAGACAAGGGAGTGGCCTTTGCCTCCTGGTGCAGGTACTATTCAATATTTTTCACAATAAAAGAAACATACAAATCATCTGTGTGCGTTTTAAATCTGCACTTCTTGTCACTCAGGACAAGGAGTCAAAATGTCCCACAACAAGAAAAAATGTTTAAAAGGTAAAAAAAAAAAAGGTTGAAATGTTAAGGTCACTTTGAATCAGGGCTTTGTATCTCACACAGATATTTGTGATTAAATATGAAAATATTAGTGATTACTGGTGGCCAAAGTGATTTAAAATATGCAAATTGTAATATTTTTTCATTTTCCATTCAAGGGCCAAACTATCCCCCAGAAAGAAAATTTTAATATAAAATTTTAATTTAAAAAGTTGCTGGTAAAATGTCACATACATTCATGGTTAGGTTGCAGCAACAGCATCATTAAATACGTAAATATTACTGATTAATGGTGACCAAAGTGACCACGTATCTCTTCAAATGTACAAATTGAATCCTAACATCACCAGATGTCATTTGTTTTGAATGATATTTGACGGGTTTTGTATTACATTTAGGGACGCATCTCCATCATATTACACAAGCGATTCCCAAACTGTGGTCCACGGCCCACTGGTGGACCACAGGGGTATTGCATGTGGACCGTGGAAGAAAAAAAAAAGAAAAAAGGAGGAGAAAATAAAATAATAATATAAAAAAGAAATTGACAGTAATAGAAAAATAATACAATATAATTAAAATGAAAATAAAATCGTAAAATCGCTGCGTAATATAGTGTTATGGCTTGTTATTCTAAGCGACAGATAATCCAAACGAAAGCTCTTGATAACAATCCAGTGGTCTGGACTTTGGGAACCGCTGGTCTAGAACACACCCTAGACAGACTGTGTTTCCTAAAGCCGCTGCCTTGGAGGAATATGTGCCGATTTGCACGTGCACATATGCCCGCTGAGATGAAGGCTCAACGAGATTAGCCTCCCGATTATCTCCGGTTGATTTACACATTTTGTTTCTTAATATGCGTTGCCTCTGTCGATTGTCAAACAAGCAAACGAATACACAACCCGATCTAAAAATGTTTTCATTCGACGCCCTTCTGCCAAAATAACGGTTCAGCGCAACATAGCTGCACACCGACCGACAGAACC
This sequence comes from Cyttopsis rosea, assembly GCA_900302355.1. Taxonomy (NCBI): domain Eukaryota; kingdom Metazoa; phylum Chordata; class Actinopteri; order Zeiformes; family Parazenidae; genus Cyttopsis; species Cyttopsis rosea. The sequence continues at coordinate 13,747 of OMKR01094818.1, forward strand.
GTTGGCACAGAATGTGCACTCGGAAAAATGGAAGGCCCGCCTGGCCTTGATGCATTGCTTGCACCGGTCATATTGTTTTGAAACAAAGATGACCCACATTGATCAGCCTCAAAATTTCTTTAATATATATTTCACTCAGCGCAAAGCAAAAGAAAGGCCAGGGCCTGTCCATTTGTTGGAATGCCGTGGTAGAGGGGTAGAGGGAGACATTCACAATATGAGGTTTCCACCGGTGTACCTAGCACGGTATCCAATTTAAATATTATTCCGTTCAAAGGCAAAATATATACTTCATCTGGTGCGTTGCTGGGTAAATCGGGCCTGAAAATGTCAAAGGCCCAGTTCCTTGATCCTCACCCCAGCCTCAGCTCA
>OMKR01094919.1:0-17887 GCA_900302355.1 Cyttopsis rosea
CAGTATAGCAGAATATACCTGAACATTTAAAGCGGTATCAACCTGAGGAATCTAAGCAGTAAACACGATAAACACATCAGTCGGGTTCCATCAACACTTTTGTTCTATTTAAAGCACAATGAATTCCAAGCATATTCGCGGTTTGCTTGGATCAGGGTAATGATTTTTTCTGACTCAATGAAGCTTTGCCCAATGTGAAGTCCTGTTTCCACCCTTGGTGATGTAGTAACCTGCACACCAGATTATGTGAATGTATTGGATTTGAATTGAGAATCTGACTAGACAACCTTTTTCAGCCCAATGACCCCTTGGTGGACAGAAAAAAAGAGCAGGGACCCTAGATTTTTTTAAATAATGTTTTGTGTAGTATTTTACGCCTATCCTATAATAACATATTTACAATGCACTATTAACCTGATTATGTACCCAGTTATGATGAGTGTTTTTATTTTAGATTTATTTCGATTTTATTTATTTCGATTATAACTAACTAAAAAATAAAGTGAAATTCGCCTTTTTCTTGTTTTCACAAATATAATAAAGATTTCACATAACTGAAATGCTGTTCAGGCTTCTTATTATAATCTAGTCCAGGTTTGACTACAACAACAAATATCCCATTTTCTCATGTTCTATTTTTAACTTCAGAACAAAATCAAAAACAGCCTGTTATTGGTTTTCAGATTTTGGATTCTAAATCGGATATGAAATGATCGAATGATACACGGATACTGACATACAGAAATTGGTTTGATTGCGTTAATTTCTGCGTTAATCGTTTTTCTGATCCAAATTTGGCCACTGGAATTTGAGCAACCTGAATTTAGTTCTGCAGCTTCAATTTGTGGATCTGAATTTTTTAACATTGAAAAAAACATAATTGAAATCGAGGTTTAAATTTCAATTAAATTAAATATTCAAAACATTATGGCACTTATTTGCTTCCATACCATTGGACTAGACTATTTATAAGGGATCACATAAATGGAGTAGTATGAGGTATTTGTATAGGTAGGTATCTGGTATCTGTACTTGTCAAATCCATCCCTGTATACTGTATATTGTAGCTTCCCAGGGTGTTCTACTGGGAATGTCCCAGCATGCAACAGGGGGACATCATTAGTTCTGTTTTGGTTGTGCTTTATGGTGGTTCTTTGTTTATATGGTTAGTTATTCATTTATATTGTATTGCACCAACACCATCACCGATTATACTTGTTGCAGTAACAATGAATCTGGGAGGGGAAGTCAGCTCTGGATGATGTTTGTCGGTGTGACATGGGCTTCATAAAAAGGCTGAGGCTGAGGGCTACTAAAGATCCTCTGAGGGCTGAGATCCAACAGTCGGGGTCGCAGCGTTTAGGTAAGACAACAAACGCAAGTCGGGCTGAAAATCAAATTCCGAATGGGGCTGGTATTGCATGCTCTCCTTTTCACTCTGCATCGGCAGGATGTACAGAGGGTTCTCAAATATGCTTCTGGGTGGATGAGGCGGTACCTCCGACCGAGATGCGCCTTTAGCGGTCGCAGTAAGTGTGGCCGGTGTGTCATTTATCTCTGGGTGGTATTCGTAAGCAGTGGGAGAACAAGCTGCCACGAAGGGGCCTTCCCTCAGTTGGGTATCGGTATGCACCGGTATTAGATTGCGATGCAGGCTCGGAATGACCACTACTTCTTTTTCACTGAGGATTGGCAGGCTGTGGTCCCCCTGAAAAAAACAAACAAAGAACAATTAAACAAAAACAGATGAATGAAACTGAAATCAATATAAGTTATTGTAGCTAAATCTCTCCCCAAGAAAAAAAATTATAAATAAGAATAAAAAAGACTTCTTCACACCGATTGCGCAATAGTATCCGACAGTCGGATCCTCCCCCTAGTGGCCGTCGGATGAACTTCGTCTGGGTTTTGCATCCCGAAATATGTCAGGGAAAATGGGAGAGCTTGTTTTTTCCAGTACAACAGCGAGTTTGCTCAGCTGGACATTTACCATGTTCCATGAATGGGAGTTTAAAACTCCCTTTATATAGTGTTTGTGAAGTGTGAAAAAAATAAAAAATACGGACAGTCCACTTCTATAGTCGATATGGTGACATTCAATGTCAACTAAGCCAAATTCTAATAAAAAAAAACTTGACTGACGTCACTTCCGGTCGCAGTGTCGGACCAAAACTCGCCATAGGAATAATGGACTTCTGGTTTGTTCTTGTCATTTTAGGTGTGAAGTAGGCTTAAACACTAGACATTTGATAATGCATTGCAGGGACATAGGAGACCTACCAGCAGTGTTAACCAGTCCCCCGGCAAAATAGGCTTTGGGATCGGAGGGTAGACCTTCTCTTTAATACTGTCAAAGGACAGACAATGTGCCAAGAGAAAACAACAGGACAATAGTAAAGTCTTTACTTTTGGCCTATTACTATACTATTACTAAACTTATTTGTACTTAAATAGGCACTTAGTAATAGGTCTGAAATAATGCAAATATTTGGTTACCATGTCCGGTTTTTGTATCCAAGGATAACGACGAGGGAAAGTAGAAGGAAAACATGGACAACGGCAATTGTGACTACCCAGTACAACTTGTCACCTATGGAAAATAAACACAAAGTTTTGTTATAGGCTTGAGGGACCGAGCCATCAGACATCAGATTTCGACAAAAATGACGGCAAAAAATTGGGGTTTATTTACAAAAAATATAAACAGCTTAAACTTGGGTTGCAAAAACTAAAGACAACTAGACGCACCAAACGGACCTCCCCAAATGAAACAGGAGGGGACATATATAGAGACATGGCCAAACCAAAATAGACACAAGAGGCGTGAAACAAATGTCAGAAACAAAATGATTTAACTCGTAATATTTTACGGGAACTAAATTGTAACATTCACTGGTACTGGCAGGTTTGAACCCTATAGCAAGACAATGAGACAGTTGCAAGGAGAGTTCCGTTTGCTTAAGTCAACAGGCAAGGTCAAAACCATGGAGAGTCTCCATTACACATTTACGCCACTGCTTTACACTTGCCTGTTTTACGAATTGATTTAAAGTGTTTAATGAAAATATAAAATTGTAAGGAAATCCTTGGGGGTGCTGCGCCGGCAAAAGTGCAAAAATCCTGACGGGGCTATAGCACCGGCTACCCTCCCTTACCACTGATTGGGATTTGAAAATAATGGAAATTGTCCGCCACCCCCGGTTACACACGGGGGGAGCCCAACAGGATCCCCGTTGCACATAACAGGGAGACCCCAATGGTAACGGGGCCCGTTACGGCGTCTCACCATCTCCCGGTTAGGCCCAGTTTCTTTTCTTGTCCACGCAGTTACCACCAGCTCTCTGAGGATTTCACTCTACTGTAACTGCGTGTGGCTATTAGCGCCGGTGTTTGTGAATGGGACTTTTTTTTTGCAACGAGGCATAGAAAGAGGTCACATTTGCGCCAAATGTATGCAAATGATTCTGTTTACAAGTATCATTGAAGTTTCGGTTTTCCTCTGAAACCTTTCTTTTTTTGAAAGCCATTTGTGTAGCCTAGCCTAGCTTAGGCCAACTTCTTGCAGCGATAGCGAGCTAGCTAATGGCCACTGGTCGCTAGAGGGCGCTGTACTGACGTACTGACTGAACCAATGGTAAAGTTTCAGGCGCAAACAGAATGTGACAGGGCGTAGTAATGATAATCGAAAAAATGCTACATATCTTTATTTTGTCATAGCCAGGGAGCCAATGGCGAGCTCCAGAGCAGCAGATTCCTGACTACTGAACTAAGGACTAAGCAAATATGCTTAAGATGCAGGTATGTAATAATATAGTTATTATATTGTTACTGTAGTTCATACTTGGATTTATGGTCATGGTAATGGCTGCATCACCCCCCTCTCCAACGGACGTCAGCGCCTTCACCGTAAAAGTGTAGGAACCGATTTGAAGGTTTTTTGCTATCAGGCTGCTGGCTTCAGGGTTGTCTTGGAGAAAAGAGAAAAGGGCCCAAATGGGAGAACAGTCCTGTATCATTTTAATGTGTTGATATTATCACCAATAACATGAAATTGTATGGAAGAAATGTGAAAAATGTGCCTGAAAATGATTTCAAACAGTTAAGTACAAAATACAATGGGGCATCGTTGACATACCGGTGCTGACATTGAACACTTGATCCTTTTGATGTGCATAGTGGGTATAATACACTATGTAGCCTCGGATAAAAGCACTCTGGTCTCTCACTGGGATAGCAGCCCAGGATATGTGCACATCTGAGCCTATCAGTTCGTAGTTCAACACTTTAATCTGGTTATCGGGAATTCCTGGCAACATCAAACACACAAGACAGTCGGTAAAACTCGTCTGAGTCAACGCAGCCGTCGAATACAAAAGTCAAGCCATTCGATGTTTACTTGTCTCTCTGACATAGCCCTCCCTTTTCTCCAGCAGCGCGGGGGCTCCTTGGGTGCAGGCGTGTATAGAGAGGGAGTATCTTATCCCGTCTTGGAGGTTTTCTGGGACACAGATGGGTACTAATGACCAAATCTAACCTGACAGATAAAAAGTTGTTGTTGTTGTTTGCTGGCTTTACTCAAAAAATGTACCTGAGGAAATCCTGGCACTCGTTACACCCGGGGGCACTTTCATCCACTCCAGACACTCCGGGATGAAAGTGGGACGCCAGTCCACCACGTAGCCGCAGCTGGCGTCGGCGTGAGCGGACCAGGAGAGGTCAAAGCCGCCGTGGTTTCCGGTGATCCTAGAGGAGTTGACGGCTTTATCCAAAAGAGATAGAAGCGCCGTTAACCTGAAGCTTGCTTCACACCAAGTCCGTAATCGCATCTGACAGTTGGATTTCAGTGTGCACAAATGTATCGGCACTACTCCACAATTAGTCCTCCTCTGCATTTCGAAAGCAGGCCTTATGAATGAATACTTATACTTACACCATTAATAATAATTATCGTTAATAACGTCATTATTATATAATGACTGACGTAACTTCCTGTAGTACTGTCGGACCAAAACTTGTCGCATGAGTTGGGAAATTTGAACGCGTCCCGGAGCCTCGACCGGATGCAGAACTTCCGTGTGTGGAATCCGACTCGCCATAGGAATGAATGGACTTCTGGTTTGTTCTTGTCGTTTGTCGGATTCAGTGTGAACCAGACATTAGTCTCTGTCTGTCACATTGATTCCAACCTTGACTGTAATGGATTGAAACACGTTCTTTGGTCCAGTCAAATGTTGTAAAAATCAGTTTTATAAAGGGAAAGTTATTTTATCCTTAGTTTATCATTAGGATATTGTATATAATTTATTGCGGAAATAATAATATCTATCTATCTATCTATCTATCTATCTATCTATCTATCTATCTATCTATCTACCTATCTATTTTCTCCTTCAGCCGAGCTGCCGCGCACCAAGATACAATACGCAGCCCATTGGGCCCCATTGCTAAGAGAAACAAACCAACAACAACAAACAGCTGAATGACAAACCGTTGCTTCATACCTGGATGGATCCTGGGGACAGTTACAGAGGAAGGTGAGGAACTGCCGTTTGAGTTCCTCGCTGTGACAGAGACGACGTGCTCTCCACTCGCGCTGAGATTTAAAGCGACGCTGTGATGGGTTGAGGAAACCGTCTTGTTTCTTGTCTTGCCCCAGGTCACCTCGTAGTCCAGGATCCGTTCGTAACTCTCGTTTGATAATGGCGTCTGAATAATAATATCAGATCAGATCATTTTAGTTCACCTTGTATTTCATAGATAGAGATAGATAGTCATTCCATGAAAGGAGTGCCATTTGGGGCCACAACAAGTCTATAAAACATCTTTTTCAAAAGACTACTGTTTATTTTCATGTCCGTACATAGTCATTGAAGTTGCATCACAAACATTATAGAATAAAAGATGTAGGTATAACCATCACAATGTCATTATTTTCAGAAATAAATCTTCCCCATATATATAAATAAAGTTTCCCCATCTACACAGCTGTGATGGAAAAATAATGCAAATAATTACATTGATTGATGTTTTATATCTATATGAATAAAATATAAAAACATTATATTTCATAAAAATATGATGTTAAAACATATGTTTTATAATGTTTGACAGGGTCTGTCAAGCATAACCTATCCACCCCGTCATTGATAATAGACCAAGAAAACTGTTTTTAAATCAATTCTGTGTGATATGTTTTCTTCAAGAAAACATGTTATTTACTGCTAATTATTAACTAATGAATTTAACCCTGAGTATATTTTTTGTGCTGGGGCTATTTTAGGATTAAATGTTCAACCCTGTCACATTCCCCCCGGTCATAAGTAATATATGTGTAATGGATGATAATAAAAAAAATATAAGGCTTTCCTGCCTGAGGTGGGAAGTTTTAACATGTATATTAAACAATGAAATGTAAAAATTATTGTTTGTTAATAAATATTCAGAAAATAGAAGGGCCAAATGGCACCCATCTTATGGAATGACTCGCATGCAGAGAAATGTGAAACCCTGTTTAACTCACTTTCCAAGTGATGACAGTTTGGTTGTCCTCCATCATCATCCATACATCTAATGGATCTGGTACTGTAGGTGAAATGGGAAAGACATGATGGAAATCTCAAGATTGTCCGACTATGCCAGAAACATCGGACTAGACCGGGAACTGTAATGCTTTAATGTTTTTATTTTATATATATATCTATGCAAATTGCACAACTTGCACAACTGCTAGAATGTGAATTGTTGATACAGAGGTGCATGGGTATTTTTTTTTTGGTTTAGTGTAAATTATTTTTAGGTTATTGTTTATTGTCAATTTTTAGGTGTGTTTACTTCTATTTATTACTATTTATCATTAGGTTTATTGTATGTTGCCAGATATTACAAGAAAATCGCTTAGTTACAATATCATTATTGTTTTATTGTGTATTTGCCAATTTTGTTATTATTCCCATCTTTGAATTTCTAGGTTTGTTGTATAATTCTCTCTTGTTTATTATATTGAATATTATATATTGCTTCTTGTTAATTCTTAGGTTTACAGTTATTGTTTACTGTTTATCAATAGGTTATTGTAATAGACAATAAAACATTTTTATTGTTCATTGTTTAGGGTCTTAGGCTTAGTGTTTTTTTTTTGTTTGTTTAGTGTACATTCACTATTATTATATCTTATGGTATAAAATATCCAATAAAGTTAATGCAAATGCAAATGCAAACAGTCACTCTAATGAAAAAGGTGAGGCAGCGCCTTTATCACCTCAGACAACTGAGGAAGTTCAGAGTCTCTCCACAGATCCTGAAAACCTTCTACTCTGGTGCCATCAAGAGCATCCTGTCAAGGTGTGTCTGAGAACTGTTCCTCTGGTGGTGGTACGTGCTCATCCAAATCAACTCTCACCCCCCTACAGGACTTATACACCAGGCGGTGCAGGACCAGGGCTAAGAGGATTACTAAGGATCCTCACCATCCAAACCATGGACTGTTCCAGTGGCTGCGGTCAGGCAGACGCTTCCGCAGCCACAAGAGCAGAACAGAGAGACTCAAAGAGCTTCTTCCCACAAGGACTCATGAATACTGTGTTCACTCCATTGTTGTAATACTTTGCATGCATTTTATATTTAATTGCACATCTGGTCAGTAATCCTGGATATTAATTGTTCTCAGTTCTCAACATTGCACAGCAAACATTGCATAATGTACATCAATATCTCTCTCTATATATACATAGTTTTTGTGGTTGATTGTTGGTATATTTTAAATGCTGTATATAGATTTTTTATTTTATCGTACAAATATATATATATATTTTAAATTCCTTAATTTTTTTCTATTTGTATACTCAACATTACATGTCCGTATGTTTTGCGTCGCGTCCGTGCTTACCATCCGTCGTCGTCTGAAAGGTAATTGTGCTCCATTCGCTCCATTTCCAAAAATGATTCTTTGCACTACACTGTATCTGCGCTGTGTACATCTGATTTGGTATCAAGCCGTGCAAAACTGCCAAATTAAGAACAACTCCGGAATAATTCCTCTGGAAGGGGGTTAACAAAACAACAAAGTGGACACGTTAGAATATCTGAAGAGACAATTTCTTTGAATGGATTTCTTAATAATAAGAAATTGAACTCACTAGATTTTTTACTCCATTACGACTAAGCTCGATTTGGCATAAAATAGATAAGTTGTTGTACTGCGGTGTCCACTGCCACTCTAGAGTGGCGTTCCTGGCATTGACGCTTGAAGTTTTCACATGGTGAGGAGCCTTCATGTGCACTGAAAGATTTACATTTTCAGCCAGTAACTATTAATCATACCAAACCTTGAAAAAACACAGAAAACCCTCTTGAAAATTGTGTCAGTATACAGTAGAAGCGATGGATTCGCTACCTCTTTTAGTAAGGTCTGCCATTTCTGTGAGCTCTATCATACCGAGCTCATTCTGGGCTTTCAGTTTCCAAAGCTTCTCTCCTGCAGTTACATTGAAAGGTTGCCGAAGACTGCATATCCTGGTCAATTTGTCACAAACTGTCGGAATCTGATATTTTCTGAAAAACGGAAAGCGCACTTAAGACAACTTTAAGGAAGTGTTGAAGGGAGTGTTTTTCTCACAGCGCACTAGTGTGTCGTGTGTGCCACGTTGTTTGAAATTCCACTCAAAATAAATAAATTCTAGAAATTAGCTAGTGTTGCAAGATCAAAATTGCAAGACTGCACTAATTTATCAGTTCCAGCCAAAATAGCAGCTCATTGTTCATTAGAACAAACTCAAGTTTCACACCATTAGTAGTGATGAAAGGTTCTTATGAGATTCAGTTCTTGACACTCATTAAAGAGTAACGTCGTTCAATTTTCCAACTTTATAGAACTTGTGGGGAAGTGCACGCAGCTGCAATATGTACCATCGGCAATATATAGATATGGGAAAAGTAACTAATACTAACTAAATATAATATTGTTATATTGTCTAACTAAAATATTGTTATGGTTTCTCTGGTTAGGTTGTTTCCAGTAGGGACTCATTCCATGTAATGCGTGCTAACAGATCCCCAACCTCAACAACATGATTGGTCAAAACATATAGGAAGCGAAACAGTCTAAAAGAAGTCTGATTTGTGATCTTTTCTATGCCTGGACTTTATTTAGTCCTCAGTGATTATTTTCACTTTGTAAGTCGAAGACTCTTTTGCCAGAGTGACTCCAGACACTGGAGTCATTTAAAAGATTTGTTGGCTATGAACGAATCGTTCGCGAGTGGTACATCAATAACAATTAGTAGAGCATAACAAGAACTAACTATATAACTAATTATATTATATATAGACAGCTAAACTATAACAATGTCTCTGTAATATTACCCTCCAAGGAACTGGTAAACCGTCTTTCTCTTTCTATATAAGTGTGTGTCTCTCCCTGCTGTCCACCGGCATTCCACTGACTCCAGATCGGTCTCACATTGAAGACCATTATCTGCGGGGCGGTCTGAGGAGAGGACACGTTTTGTTCCAAAAAAGGAGAAGAGAGTAGACCTTGATGTCAAATTATGCAAATCATTTAACAAATCAATTTGAAACAACTATAAGATTCAATTTGAAGGCACATCACGATCATACTTACATCCAACATATACACAAGTGCCGTAGTCTTTGTTGCATGTGACGTCATTGGCAGAGGATGGAGAGGGGGTGTGCAGGTGAACATTCATGGTGTAAATCTGAGCACTGATCTCAGTGGTGATCGTGTCGGATTCGTTGTACCCTGTTATACTCATTTGGACAAATCGTCCTCCGGGCCCCAAAATGCAGCAGAAAGTGAAATTGCTGCCGACCTCAACCACTCTGTCCTTTGGAAAAACCTGCGGTTTGTCAGATGAAGTGTTTCCTGAAGAGCACAGTGTTGAAATAAATGTCAATACAGGATGGAAAGTACCCACACACACACGCACAATCTTGGTAAATACACTGCTGTTAGATTTACTTAGGAATATGTATAATGTGTTATCAACCTTGAATAGTCTTTCCAGGACTCCAATCACTGGTGAGGTTTTTGTATCGGCAACGGATTCTGAGCGAATAGGAGGCGCACTCTAACGCCAAAGGTGACGTCCAATTCCAGTGATGCACGGAGCCTGTCTGATCTGGTCGCACAACGACGGCATCCTGGAAATGGGAATTACCGTGTTAAATATTTTGGTCAACTTGACTCAACTTTGTGAGTTGGAATGAATCGGGAGTCACTCAGGCAAAGAGTGTCGCTTGTTCGGTTCATTTGCAACTCATTTACGTAACATTTAGCATCATTTGCGTAGAACGTGACTGATTTAGACCTTGCGTTCCACCACAACAAATCATTTTGACAGAAGTAAATTATTAGAAACTAATTTCGAGGGAACGAGGCTAAACGATTATCTGGGATCCATACTTGGCATTCTTCCTCCTAAGTCCATGAGTTTGACAGAATTAAATCATCACTGTTATTCACTGGCAAGTCATCGGGGTGACAAATGCAATAAATGGCAATGTACTCAATCCTCTTACTCTGTGCACGTCCTTCATGTTGTGTGTTGACAGAACGTGGATCTCATAGATGAGCATGTCTTGCATTGCGGAACACAACGGATCATCCTGCCACGTTAGTAGGATCTTCTGGTCGGAGAAGCTGCTACTCACTGCCACATCCTGTGGTCCACACCGCAGATCTGTCCGTTTCACCACATGTTCAACTATTAGAAGTTGCAGGAACCAAAAACACTTTGTTCACATCAATCAAGAAGAGGCTGCTTCATATTCAATTTCTTTTCCAAATTTATAATCAAATATATATCAATGCCCCCACTGCCTCTCTCTCTCTCTCTCTCTCTCTCTCTCTTTCTCTCTCTCACTCATACATATTCACATACACTCAACTTGTGTAATAATATATGTGCAATACCACTGGTATTACACTGTACATACTGTAATAAACTAGTTAGCATCGTAATCATTCATATTCATAATTTATACCCTACATACACATAACAATAATGTATATATACTTTATATATCTGACTTTCGGTTTTGTATTTTTTGGCTAGTTGTATATTTGACAATTTATTTATTTAAAAAAAATGTACTTCACTTTTTACTTGTTATATTTGATTCTATTTGATTATTTTTTTTATTCTCAATTTTGTTTTGTTAAGCTGTTTTATTTTTTAATGCGAATGGTCTGTAATGAAATGCACCAAACCTCACTTGTGGTGTGGCTAGCTTGTGGCTAGTTCTGTCAGACAACTCGACGGCGCCACATGCTTCCACTCCCTTATGGGCCGGGCTCAATAAGACTGCTTGTCTGGTATGGGCCTGCCTAAGTCCAGGATAAGGCCAGACTCAACAGGTCATCAGAGTAGCAGAGAGGATCATCAGCTGTGACCTGTCCACCCTTCAGGACCTCTATGCTTCCAGGTCAAGAAGAAGTTTGAAATTATCCCTTCAGTAACCTGGATTGATGTGTTGATTCAGATGTCCATACAAGTCCTTATTCCTTACATATGTACATGGAGAGAGAACTCTTACATGAGAATCATCACACATCACTACAACTCACTGTTTTTACAAATTACTTGCAGTGCAATAACTATATTATTTTCTTCTATGGTTAAAACTGTCTCTCTCGTGATGTGGTGACGTCTGCTTGGTACCAGGTTTGTCTTGTCCAGGTCACTCTCTCATGGTCTGCAGGTGCAGCGCTGGCTTCGTCCCAAGTTGGCCCTGATCAGACCCATGGGCGCTGATTGGTCCAACTTGGCTGGGAGTTTCTTCTTTAACGTGTGTTTGTCTTACAGATCGGGGAGACAGAGAGAGTCACAGAGTAGAACCATGTCTGAGCGCAATCGAGGCAGAGCACTTGGCGACAAGCTCGGGAAAACCTCCACCATAATTATTATTATTTAATGACCAGTTTGATTATTGTTTCCGCACCGGAGCAGTTTCCGTTTGTTTGATGAACTTTAAATAAATCCCAGTGCCATAAACCCAAACCTGCCCAAACCCAACCCAAACCTAAACCTGGTTGCAGAAGCGCGTCGCTGAGCTGGAGGATGAACGTGACTTTCTGCGCCGCCACCTGGATCATGTCATCGCCAGCTTGGGCACCCGCAGTGACGGAGAAGAACCCCAGTGGCCAGTGCCGTTCCCACCCTCTGGACCTGGGGACGGGTCTCCCTCTACTCCGTCTTCCCTGACTCCCCGAGCCGACCCGGCTCTGCGCCACCTGCAGAGGCCTAGCACCAGTAAGAGTTGGGGAGGTCGATTATGAGGTTGAGTGGTCAGACAGGGGTGGGGCAACTCAGATTTATCACCTTAACCTCCTAAAGGAGTGGAGGGAGCGGCTGTCCATGTCTCACTGCGACGATCGAGGGGATGAGTTGGTGCCAGAGGTTCCAAAAGTGACCGATCCCACCCCGGCCCTGTCTAGTAACCATCTCTCGCTGGGCCAGAGCGCAGACGTCGCTGCATTACAGCAGCGGTTCTCTGATGTCTTCTCCCCCCTGCCAGGCTGCACGTTCCTCATACACCACCACGTGGAGATGATGGTAAAAGTACCCTCCCAGCCGTATCGCCTGCCCGAGCATACAGTAAACAATCGTGTAGGCAGAATTAGAGGCCATGCTGGACATGGGGGTGGTAGAGGAGTCTCCGAGGTTCTGGGGTTGCCCCATCGTTCTGGTAGGGAAGCCCGATAGGTCGGTCCAGTTCTGTGTAGACTACTGAAAGGTGAATGAGGTGTAGAAATTTGACGCGTACCCGATCATCGACATTACCGGTTAGGCACGATTTAACACTCGATTTAACCAAGGGCCATCGCTCCAGATTCCATGGTCTCCAGAGTCCAGAGACCCCAGAGAAGGAATAATCACTTTTCTCCACTCCGCAGGGGTTGTATCAGTTTGTTACACTTCCGTACAGGTTATTCGTGGCACCAGCCACCTTTCAGAGACTCATGGACCGGGTTCTGCCGCCGCATACTTAGATGATGTCATCATTCACAGCGACAGCTGGGGGCAGCACATGCAGCATGTGGCAGTGCTCAAGTCCCTGAGGTGGGCGGGGCTCACGGCCAACCCAAAGAAGTGTGTGGTTGGGTGGAGGGAGGTATGGTATCTGGGATACCCCTTGGGTGGAAGACTGGTCCGACCCCAGATAGATAAAACCGCCACGGTCACGAACAGTCCGAGGCCCAAGACAAAAAAAGAGGTAAATAGTTCAAGGGGCTGGCTGGCTACTACAGGAGGTTTGTGGCCAACTTTTCAGAGCTGACCTGCCCTTTGTCTAATTTAACTCGAAAGGGTGCATTAGATCCAGTCCAGTGGACGGAGAAGTGCCAGCAAGTGTTTGAGAAGGTAAAATCAGCTCTCTGTGGGAAGCCAGTGCTGTTTCACCTAATTTTTCTCTCCCGTTCTGCCTGCAGACTGACATGTTGGACAGAGGGCTGCGGGGAGTGTTGTCCCAGCAGGTGGAGGGGGGCGACCGGCCGGTGCTGTACATCAACCCCAAGCTCTCTGAGCAGGAGACAAGGTAAAGCACTGTGGACTTGAACTTGTCATTTGTGAGCGAAAATACAGCATTTGAGATTTGTAGCAGCTGATTCAAACAGTTATAGTTATTGATTTGTGCTAGAAAATTATCCAAGGAAAAAAAAAGTATTTGTGAAAATATTCTACAGGTGTGCAACTCTCATTGCATGATTTCACATACTGACTTGCAGATGTGCAAATTTTGTTCATGACATCACAGTTTTTGATATGGGTATGAATGTGTTTTGCAGCAACTATAGCAAAAATGTGAGCGTATGATTTTCTTAATTTGTGATTTGTAGAATAGTATTTGTGCATCTCCAATGAATAATTTGAGAAGGTGTAACTGTTGTGTTTGTGAGAGAGAAAATAAATTCTACAAGTTTGGAACGCGAAAAAACATTTTGACTTCAAATTTACTAATACACGTATGACTATTTACTACAACTACAAATTCCACTGTCACAGGTGCTCAGTTGTTTTGATACAATAATACCTTCATAGTGTAATGCAGGGCTCTGATTGGTTCATGCAATGACGGCAACCATAGGAGTGCTTCTTTCATCCGCTTGCCGGTTGCATGGGTCACATGGAGTAATGCAGTGTTCTCATTGGTTCATGTAATGTAATGAGATGAACTTGGGAGCTTGTTTTGACACAACTGATCGGCAAAGATTGTTGTGCATTGAGGTGCATAGAACGCAGTTAGTACGATTGATTGTTCGTATGAACAAATGGCAGAAACAAATCAATATTATAAATAAATAAATGCCCAAAATAAAATGGGTAATTCACATTCACTAAAGCCGACTGTGGGCACTTTTCTCATCCAGAAATGTTATGACCATGGCAGAATTGATCAAGGTTGTGGATAGTGGAATTTACTTACTTCACTTATATGTCATCAGTTTTCAGATAATTAATAATGGTAATGAAAATAAAAATAATTAAAAACACATAAATAAATAATAAAAATCCCCAGTTAAAGCTGCTAAACATCTCCTAGTTCTATCCTGAACCCCAAGAATCTATGCCAATGCTGCCTTCCAAGTGTGAAACTTCCTCTTCCTACTTTAAGAAATGCAGGAAGATGTTAAATGATGATGTTATAACAATCTGGATTAAATGTGATTACACAAAGTGGCCACTCAAAAAGGCTAAGCGATGTTCTTACAATTAGTTAGAAGATTTGTGTGGTTTGAGCCGACCCACCCTAAGGGTAAGCAGTGAGTAGGACTCTCCAAATTAACAAACAAAAATATAGAAATAATCAGCAAGGGTGGTTGAGCTACAGAAAATTAGAAGTGCATGCAATGAATGCGTTGATATTCCTTTTGACAATTGCAGTGTGTTGATGCTGTTTTTGGAAATTGCAATGTGTTAATATTGTCTTTGACAACTGCAGTGTGTTGATGGTGCTTTAAATGATTGCAATGTGCAGATGATTGGTTGGGTGATTATTAAAGTGCTATTGCTATTGTGGTTGTGATACAATATTATGAAAAGCTATGGTGGTTATTGTGTATTAGTAAAAAGCCTGTGGATATCGCTTTGTATTTTGAGAAAAAAAATTAGAGGGCTGATCTGGACAGGTCCTTATGACGTACCGCTTTAAGGGAAGGAACCTTTAAAGGGCTGAGGTAGAGGCTCGGTCAGGTCCCTATGATGTTCCACTTTGAGGAAGTATAAACTCAGAGGGCTGTACACATAGGGTAAATAAAAATAAATAAATAAATAAGGTACCGCTTCACATTTGAATAAACGTCGAAGGGCTGAACCAAAGTAGGTTCTCTGCGACATACCGTGTTTAAACGGGCTGCATGCAAGGGCATAAAGCCCTAGGAAAACTCAACTGTTGAGACTGAGAAAAGTAGAGAGAATTTTTTTTCTCCCTCTTAAAAAAAAAAGACAGCTCTTTGTGTGCGTGTGTTCAGAGGAGTAGGAGAAAAGGAGGGGGCGTCTGCCCCCAGGTGTGTGTGTGTGCGTGCAGAACTACATATTGGCACACAGGACAGAGGATGAGTACAGAGTGATCATTAAAACTCTAAGAGATAGGGTTTTAATTGTGAATAGTAATAATAATAAATACGACCGAGTAGAAGAAGAGATAGAGTTTTAAAAACGGAATAATAAAAATAAAAAGATTGTGCTAATAGGAATAATCTAAGAAAATAGTAAAATATAGATATATAGAAGATAAGAATGAAGAACTGACAATTCGCTTAAAATAGGAAAATAAGTTAAATAGAAGAAGTACTAAAAATTGGTGTGGTACAAACAAGGGAAAATGACAGACACTCCAGTACAAATGTTAGGAAAAAGGTTCCCCCAAATAGAGAAGAAATAAAAAAGACATCAGAAAAATGGGCTGAACGCTCTAGAAAATGAGCAACTATGTGGCTGAAAGAGGGAATGTTTGATGTGTCTTTGTGTGAGGAAATGGAGATTTTGATTAAAAAATCATAAAATAGGAGGAAAGAAAGACAAGAGGGTAAAAAAGAGAGAAAGGGAGCAAGAAATATTAAAGATGTGAAAGAAGAAGGAGAAGGATGGAGAAAAAGCATGGCAAAAGCTAGAGAAATACTAAAGGAGAAAAAACAAAAAGAGAGTCGAGAAGAAAAAAATGGAAGTCCGCCCACCCCCGTACCGATCAGGCTTGTATCCCATAGTTAGAGGGGTAGTACAAGACTATAGAAGGAGATGTGGAGATGACAGAAGGGGAAGAAAGAGGAGGAACAGACCTTCAAATGGATTGCCACAGAGATTTATTGAGGAAAAGGCAAAATGACCCTCAACAAGAATGGCAGGGAGTGACAGGTCTCCATATGGATTGTTATGTGGATATGCGGATATCCGGAATAAAATAAATGGGTGCAAGGAATATAGGAATCGAGCAAGATTTAGACGATGAAGAGAATGTGTCTTCCGAGGGAGGGATTTCCTATGATGGCATCCCTACCCTTGAAAGATTCCCTGGTTTAGAGGAATGTAGAGGAATATAAATTAAGGGGCTAGTAAATGGAATAGGATATTTGAGGAACAGACAATGGGAAAAATATTAGCTGTGGGAGACCTAAAGGCACTGTTGGCCAGAGTACTGGGAGCAACCAAAATGTAAAGCGTACTGCAACCTGGAAGCCTAGGCATGTTGTCAGCAGGTATAGACGGCGCCACCTTTGACACCTACAGACAGAGAACGTGGGGAGTGTTGAGGGAGGAATACCCCGCCCGGATAGAAGTGCTGAAGGGGCAGGTGCTTGGGGACACGGAGAATCCCGCTTCCTACATCCAGGACCAAGTTATAAAGTGGCGAACAGAAATGGAAAAAGATCCAGAGACATCCAGTAATATCTGTCTGTTCAGAAACTCACTGATTGAAACACTGCCAGGTGCAGTCAGGAATGAACTGGAAGATGTAGTAGGGCTGACCAAATCTAAAAGTCATATGTCATACACAAGTATCGCCAAAATGAACAACGACTGACAGAACAAGGCAAGGAAATTCAAAGAAAACTGACAACTTCAGCTGGAAGAAATAACAAAGAAAGACAAAGACAGGAAAAAAGTCCAAGGTGTGGCAACCACTGCTGAAGCAGGCGAGGGCCAAGGGCCACCCACAAACCCCATAGTCAATGTATATACATATATATACAGTGGTGTAAAAAAGTGTTTGCCCCCTTCCTGATTTCTTATTATTTTGCATGTTTGTCACACTTAAATGTTTCAGATCATCAAACAAATTTAAATATTAGTCAAAGACAACACAAGTAAACACAAAATGCAGTTTTTAAATGAAGGTTTTTATAATTAAGGGAGAAAAAAAATCCAAACCTACATGGCCCTGTGTGAAAAAGTGATTGCCCCCTAAACCTAATAACTGGTTGGGCCACCCTTAGCAGCAACAACTGCAATCAAGCGTTTGCGATAACTTGCAATGAGTCTTTTACAGCGCTGTGGAGGAATTTTGGCCCACTCATCTTTGCAGAATTGTTGTAATTCAGCCACATTGGAGGGTTTTCCAGCATGAACCGCCTTTTTAAGGTCATGCCACAGCATCTCAATAGGATTCAGGTCAGGACTTTGACTAGGCCACTCCAAAGTCTCAATTTTGTTTTTCTTCAGCCATTCAGAGGTGGACTTCTGGTTCTGAAATGCAGTGTTACTTTTACGCCAGATGTAATGGGACACACACCTTCCAAAAAGTTCAACTTTTGTCTCGTCAGTCCACAGAGTATTTCCCCAAAAGTCTTGGGGATCATCAAGATGTTTTCTGGCAAAAATGAGACGAGCCTTAATGTTCTTTTTGCTCAGCAGTGGTTTTCGTCTTGGAA